>OY992876.1:91878438-91988438 GCA_963921405.1 Cepaea hortensis | reverse complement strand
TGAGATTGAATAACTTTCCATCTATGCGGTAGTTGATGTCTATTCCAATGTCATTGTTCTCGAAGGTATTCGTCTACATAGCTGAAAACATGAGGATGAACAGTGTTGGTGCCAGGACACATCCTTGTTTCACTCTAGTGGTGACAGGAAAGGGCTCAGACAGTTCACCATTTAAAAAAAAAAAAACACCACCAAATAAAAAACCACCCCAAAAAAAAAAACAACATGCAAATATAGTACCTTGCGGTGTATGGCAGAGGGGTCTCTGAGCCTGGGGAATTAAGGCCACCTGGCTAGTGCAGTCGCCGCTAACTGTGCAGGTTAGGATTTTCTTTTTGCCCCCGACAGAAATAAATCCCACACCTTACCGAGGAATCGAAAACGGGTCTCCCGAAAAGGAGTCCGGCGTTCTAACCACTCAGCCAGCCGCTCCTCGGTGGGTTGTTATAAAACCGTTAATTATCATTATAGGTCAGGTATTAGTCAAATATGACTGAGCTACCGTATGACAGTAGACGGTACTACCTGCTTTCTGTTAGCGCCGAATGTTGAGCGACGCTCACCAAACCCGATATTTCATATTGTGTCCACAGCTACGGGCGAAGGATCTCAATTGGGAGGGTACAAACCTGACCCTAGTGCGGGGAAATGCAGCCTAAAGACTAAATGTCATGGCGGGGCAGGCCAGGCCCTAAGCCTTGGTGAAAACTGGTCTAGGATGGGAGCTCCGATAGGCGGACAGTCAGAGAGAGCATCGCTGCGCTGAACAGGCAGCTTCTGCAGCTTATCCTGTTCCAGACATATTGGTGTCACCTTTCCTCTGGAGTAAACTAGGCAGGCCGAGAGAGTTATCATGCTGCATGGGCAACAGTCTCTAAGTTTAGCCCCGGCTTTGTGTTAAGCAGAAGTATAACTCCGTTTTACAAACTATTGTCTGTTAAGCCAGCAAAATTTCAGTCAGTAATTCAATCAGTCAGTCACTGAGTCAGTCAATAAGGCAGTCAGTCAGTCAATTCCCATTGTTACCTTCTTCTCTGCCGGCTTCCTGGCCTATAGGTTAGCGACTTTTCTCCGTAATCTCGTATACTCTCGTAAGTATCGTGACGACGGTGAGAAGCAGCAGTGGTTCGAATCGCGTCGGTAACATACGGGGTATGTGAGCCGGCCGCTAAGAAAGCAATGGCAAACTACTGAGCGTAATCTTGCCAAGAAATCAACATACAGCTGAAAGATGCTGATGTTGACAGTGATGTCCTGTAATCAATCAATCAATCATGTGCCATGCCGGAAAGCTTGGGCGGTCATGACTCGCCATTTCACTCGATCACCAGTGTCGTGGATCAGCTCAGTGTTCCTGTCTTGTCCATGCCATGTGGCCAAGCCATCCAGGTACTTTCCACTCGGTCTTCCTCTTGGTCTGTTCCCTTCGATCTTGCCAGTTGTCACTAAGTTCTCCAATCCATTTCTTCTCATAACATGTCCAAAAAATTTTGACTGTCTACTTCTAATTTCTCTAATCAGTTTACGATGTTCATTTTCTCCTGTAGTACTTGGTCATTGGTTTTTCTGTCTGTCCATGGTATTCTTTGCATTTTCCTCAGAAAACACATTTCTGCAGCCATCAGATGCTTTTCAGCTTGACTGCTCATTGTCCAAGCTTCACATCCATATAAAAGTACAGGTTCTATGTAGCACCTCAACACTCTTTTTCTCGTTTCAATTAACATCTTTTTATTGGTCAGAATGTTTTTCATCTTGCTAAAGGCTACTTTCGCCATGGCGATTCTTGTTCTAATCTCTTCAAGGCATCTCCCATCAGATGTTATGACTGTTCCAAGATAATTGTACCGATTCACTTGTTGAAGAATATTTCCATTTACTTGTATATTACATTGTGGCACTTCTTCCTTCCTAGTGACGACCATAACCTGAGTCTTTTTACAATTTAATTCTAACCCCAGTTGCTCACTGTGTACAACTACCGCATCTACTAATTGTTGCAGGTCCTGCGCATTGTCTGCAATCAAAACTGTATCATCTGCATATCTAATGTTATTGATGTTTCGTCCTTCAATGCTGATTCCATTTATATCCTCTACATTTCTGAAAATATTTTCACTGTATATGGAAAAAAGATCTGGAGACATCACACATCCCTGCCTAACACCTCTCTTAATTGGCTGATACTGTCCCACTTCATTATCAATCCTTATTGCAGCTTGTTGTTTCCAATATATGTTTTTTATAAGTCTAATTAATGTCTTTCCCATCAATTTGTAGATCTACAAGCATATCCACCATGTTGACATGTCTAACTCTATCAAAAGCCTTTGTATAGTCAATAAAGCAAAGATGTATATCCTTGTTTACTTCTATAGCACGTTCAATAACTGTTCGCAGCATATACACAGCATTTACTGTACCCTTTCCTTCTACAAACCCACATTGTTCTTTCCCTATTTCAGGTTGTATCTTCTTCCTCACTCTTTGCATGATAATTCTTAGCAAAATCTTTGTGATGTGACTCATTATACTAATTGTTCTATGTTGATCACATTCCAAGGTTCCTGATTTCTTTGGGATTGCAATAAATACAGAGTTACATAATTCAGGAGGTATATCTCCAGTATCATATAATGTGTTCATCAGTCTGGTGACTTGCTCTAGTCCAAATTCTTCTAAGCTTTAATCATTTCTGTTGTGATGTTATCTGCACCGGGGGCCTTGCCAGCTTTCATATGCTTAAGAACATTTCGAACCTCCATCTCCAAAATTGGCGGTCCTTCATTATTAAATCTAATATCATACTGTTCGTCTCTGTTATCATCATAAAGGTGTTTCACATAATCTGTCCATACATGTAGAATCTGTTCTTTTTCTATTATGATTTTGCCATCTTCAGTTTTTAGACACCCTGTTGATGTACTTGTTCTTTTATTAGTAAGTTCCTGAATTCTTTTGTGCACTAATTTGGTATTTTGACTATTGTGTTGGTTTTCAATTTCTAAGCACTTTTACTCAAGCCATGCTTCTTTTGCCTCCTTACATAATATTCTGACTTGTCAGTGAATTTCTTCATATTTGACAGAATTATTTTTGTTGAGTCTTCTTGTTTCCATGAGGTGTAAAATTTCTTCAGTCATCCATTTCTTACGACCCACCTTCTTTAATTTTGGAATAGTTGTTTCTGCAGCCACATTGATTGAATTCTTCAACGTTTCCCATTGATCATCCACATACTGGAATAGGATCTCTAGGTCAGACAAAATTTCAAATCTGTTCTGTACTTCTATGTTGAATTTGTTTTGTATTTCCTTGTCATTACTCAATGTACACAAATCATATTTAGTTTAAGCGAATCATGATATACTAGGCACTTTTAAAGAGGTAGTTTGCCGTTGCTTTCCTCTATGGCAGTGACCTTACTGGTCGGAGACCGCAGCCATTGACTCAAGACGAGTTCCTCTGCCTGCCGTCGTGAAGCTCGAGGCCATGACCCACAATATCTGTCGGCTGCCCTCAAAATTTCATCCACCACCTGCCTTCCGTGGCTTCTTTTGAAAACTTCCAATAAAAGGAACACAAAATAACATCACATAATCCACAGGAAAACACTATTCACAGGGATTCCATAGGAAATCACACGAAATCCAAAGGATAACACTAAATAGCATCCCTCCGAAAAGTAACGCTTCATTTTGTCGCCATTGTACCGGATGTCCTTTAAAGGATATGCAAAAAAAAAAAAAAAAAAAAAAAAAAAAAAAAAGTTATACCAAAACAACCAGGAGAATTTGAAAGCGAAGATTGTTGTACAGTTTATCTCATAAACCAATTCACTAAGCTTCTACTCAGAATTATAATGAGAAGAACAATAAAGAACATTAAAATGGAAATTGGTGAAGAACAATATGGATTTATGGAAGGATAAGGAACAAACAATGCAATATAGACATTAAAAAAATGTTGCATATCCCTTACAGGACGTTGCCGTCAACACCAGCATTTTTCAGCCGCTGTTGATGTACTAGGCAAGTTTTACGTTCAGTAGTAATACAGCCATTAGACACCATAATATAAAGATCAATAAAGACACAGAATAATATATGTTTGTGCTTCATAGATTATACCACGGCATTTGATAATATTGACATTATGAACTAATTCAAATGTTTGAAGATATCAACATTGATGGGAAAGATCTCAGCATAATAAAGAATATTTACTAGAATCAAACAGCAACAATTAAAATGAGAAATAAACAGGGCAGTTATGAACAAATACAGCTAGGAATACGACAGGGATGTGTTTTGTCACCGGATCTCTTCTCCCTCTATAGGGAAGTAATAGTGAAAGAGATAAAGAGAAGCCAGGGATAATATTCGGAGGTTATAACATAAACAATATACGCTAAGCAGATGATACAGTATTGATGGCGGATAATGCAACAGACCTACAACAATTGCCGGACATAGTAGTAACAGAGAGTGGACATAAAGGACTCTCCCTGAATATCAAGAAAACAGTAATAATGGTGGCAGTAAAGAAAAATGTAACATCAAAATGTGAAATGCAACTAGAAGGGAACATTCTTAACCAAATGGATACATTTAAATACCTAGGGGCAATTATAATATTAGATTAGAGATGCAAACCAGAGATAAAGAACAGAATAGGGCAAAGAAGAGTATCTTATGCAATAAGTCACTATCATTTAATGTAAGAAAGATAGTGCGGGAATGTTATTGATCCACCCATCATGTGCCATGCCGGTAAGCATGGGCGGTCATGATTCGCCATCTCACTCGATCACCAGAGTCGTGGATCAGCACAGTGTTCTTGTCACGATCATGCCATGTGGTCAAGCCATAGAGGTATTTACTTCTCTGTTTTCCCCTTGTTCTCTTCGTCTCTAATTTATTTCTTCTCATAACATGTCCAAAATATTGTGACTGTATACGTCTAATTTCTCTAATCAGGTTACGATTTTCATTTGTTTTTATAGGACTTGGTCGTTGATTTTTCTGTCTGTACATGATATTGTTTGCATTCTTCTCGGAAACCACATTTCCACAGCCATCAGATGTTATTCAGCTTGACTGCTCATGGTCCAGGCTTCACATCCATACAAAAGATACAGGCTCTGTGTAGCACCTCAACACTCTTTTCCTCGTAGTTGACATCATTTTATTGCTCAGTATGTATTTCATCTTGCAAAAGACTACCTTCGCCATGGCCATTCTTGCTCTAATCTCTTCAAGACATCTCCCATCAGATGTTATGACTGTTCTGAGATAATTGTACCAATTCTCTTGTTTAAGAATATTCCCATTTACCAGTATATTACATTGTAGTATTTCTTTCTTCCCAGTGAAGACCATAATCTGTGTCTTCTTACAATTTAATTATAAGTGTCAAAGACTTAGGAGAGAGCTCTAAGCTAAGGAGAGCTAAAATAGAGCTTAGGAAGAGGGCAAGTGACGTAACAGGATAGGAGACCAGACAGAAGAGACACTAAAGCTATAAATAACTATAACGGGACACACTTGTGTCAACAAGGAGGGCAACCAGTGCAGATGAGCTGGGGTTACCCAAGAGACTGGGAAACCCAGTCCACGAGGAAGGACCAAGTAACTCTGGTCAACACAGCTCAGTGCCCAGCACGTAAACCAACGAACGCACGCTGAGCTAATTGCTCGTGGCTGAACACGCCACGCTAAGCGGGCTCAGATAGAGACCGGACGGTGTAGGAATCAGACGTGTATCCGCTAGGGATACTTTGTAGTTGTTAAGGACAGTATAATAGTTATAATAGTCTAGCTTAGCTTCAGTAGTTATAATATTTATATCATCTCCTCATTCCATCTTATCGTCATCACATTCTATGATGTTTAATACCGTTGTGGTATTCCGCTCGTGGAGCTATTGTATGATCAGCTCCGAATAAAAATGTATCCTTTTGCAAACAATACGAGTTGTCACTTTCGTGTAGTGCAAAAGAAGGGAATCCTTGTATGCCTGTCGCAAGTGAGTTGCTGACAGGCAGGATACCATTTGGTGTCAGAAGTGGGATTTGAACCACCACTCAATACCATTTGGTGTCAGAAGTTGTTTTCTCTAACAGAGAAGAGACAGAGAGAAAAGCTGCTCTAGAGAGAGACCAAAGAGCATTAGAAAGACAACATCAGAAGGAGATGAAGGAGATAGAAGAAGCCACTAAACAGAAGGCATTGGAAATAAAACAGAAGCAGATAGAGATGGACAATGCCACCAAGCAGAAACAAATAGAGGTAGAGTCACAAACGAAGTTAAAGATGAAAGAAATGGAGATTGACTCTAACATCCAGATAGCCTCTACTAAATTGAAAAGTCAGGAAGAACAAAATAAATTCTCCAAATATAAAGGGGTCATCAAGCCCCTCAGTCAAGGCGATTCAATATCAGCTTGGACGGAGAATGTAGAATTCCAACTTAGAACTCAGAAAATACCATTACAAGATTGGGCAATGATCTACATGAGAAACCTCAGTGGGGAGCCATTAAAGGTCATAGAATCAATACCAACAGAACTAAGAAGTAACTATCAGTACATCCATGATAGGATTATGCAGCATTTTCTACTCGATGCTCCTGGATATCAGATTCAGTACTCACAGATAAAGCCAAAGCCAACTGAAACGTTCCTAGATTATGTTTCAAACGTCCAGAGTATATTCAATAAATGGCTTAAGGCGGCAAAAGTAGGGAAGTATTTTGATAAATTACAGGACTTAATGGTGATGGATAAAGTCATATCCACCGTTCCAACTCCCTTTGCTAAGTTCCTTCAACAAGCAGACTTCACATCCATACAAAAGTACAGGCTCTGTGTAGCACCTCAGACACATTGAATCTATTGAACAACTCGAAAAACGAGGTTCTGCTTATTTTTCCTCAAACAGGGACATATTTAAAACATCGATACTTGATGCTGCGATTACTGCCTTTGTTAAAAACATACCAAGCAGGTCTTACAAGCAAAAAGAGTATCAGAAGAAAGATAAACCGTATCAGAATCCACCACAGTGTGGATACTGCAAATTGTTCCATCCGCAGTACTCCATGTGTGATAAGAGTCCCTCTTATCCTGCTCATCTAGAAATGATGATGAAAAAGCAGGAAAACAAACGAAACTCTTACAAACGTGCTGTTAAATGCTTCTTTTGTTCAAGTTATGGCCATTATAGTTCTAAGTGTTTGGGCAGGCAAAGAATGAAGGCAAGTAATGCTTTGCTCATCGATACGTCATCTCACGATGAGAGTGTAGTTGATTTTGAACTTGAAAATGTATTACCAACCAGTGAGTGTGAGAGTGTGAGTGCAGCTACTGATATATTAGATTTTAATAAGTGTGACACGTCTCACCAGTTTCATACGGACGGCAAACTGAAATGTGGGCATTTTGTACCATGTTCCAACGAAGATGCCAATGCAGCTTTAGCCCCCAGAGGCAATTTAAAGTTCCACGATGCACTGGTTAACGAACAACCATGCCAATGTTTACTTGATAGCGGCAGCACTCTACTTGGGGTCAAAAGTGACATAGTTAAGCCAGAAGATTATACGGGTGAGTTTGTCAAATGCCGCACTTTCTCTGGAAACATAGAGAAATACCCGCTGGCAAAAGTACGCATAAACACCCCGTTCCTTGCCGGCACATTTACGTGCGCGATCCTGCAAAATCCCTGTACTGATTTGATTTTGGGTTGTTTGCCATCATTTTAACAGTGTACTGATGAAGAAATATTAGCCTGGAAACAAACAAACACGGCTAATGCTGTAACGAGGTCAGATACTCAAACACATTACACTGACCTACAAAACGAAATGTTACAGTTGTTAACACCCACCGGTGCTAGTAACAGTGCTCCTCGACAAGAAAACGCAACGATCAAACTATCGCACCTTATTTTAAATCATTAGGTGAGCGAGCGAAAGTTACTAAGAATGCATCTTGGTATTTTAAAGTACATAACGGAATTCTCATGCGTTATTATACAACAAATAACCATGAAATTCAGCAGACGGTGTTACCAGTAAAACACCGACAAAATGTGCTAAACATTGCAAATGAGTCACCATTTGCTGGACATTTAGCCTATGACAAAACGAGAGCCAGAATTTTGGCACACGTATACTGACCTAAATTTTGTAACGACATTAAATTGTTCTGTCGATCACGTACTATTTGTCAACATTTAGTAAGAAAGGGAAAGCATGTAACAGCCGAGGTCCAGCGTTCCATTTTGGCCTCTAGACCATTCGAAAGTGTAGCGGTAGATATTGTTGGACCCCTGAATCAGGTTTCGAACAAAAGAAACCGTTTTATACTAACCCTCGTGGATCTCCGTACAAGGTGGATCGAATCGGTACCACTAAAATACATTACCTCCAAAGATGTGGCAAATGTGTTTTTACATCTATTTTGTCGATTTGGCTTTCCTCGAACCATTTTGAGCGACCGAGGAACCCAATTTATTTCGGCTGCGATGCAAGCCCTAACAAAATTGCTAGGAATAGAACAGCATTTCTGTAGCCCGTATCACCCTGCGAGTAATGGGATTATAGAGAAGATTAACGGGGATCTAAAACACATGCTGACAAAAGTAACAGCAGAGAACCCATCTGATTGGGACACTTTACTACCAGCAGTGCTATTTGCCCATCGAGAAATTCCGCACTCGAGTACGGGTTTCTCACCTTTCGAGTTAGTTTATGGGGCGAACCCTCGTGGACCCCTAACAATCTACCATCAGCTAATCACCAGCTCAGTAGAGAATCCAACAGCAGTAACACCGTATGAGATGGTAACAGAGACACGCGATAAAATTATGAAGGCGTGTCTAATAGCCAAATCATCTTTGGAGAGAAAAGGCCAGATGTACCGCGAAAATGCAAACAAGGGTGCCAAAACCCTACACCTTGAACCCAATCAAAAGGTGCTACTTTTACTACCAGATAAACGTAATTTGTTACTAACATCATGGCAAGGGCCATTCAAAGTTTAACGAAAGATATCAGATGCCAACTATGAAATATCGATAAAGGGAAAATTAAAGATATTTCATATCAACATGCTGAAGCCTTATTTCTCACGACAAGAACTGATGACAGACGAACAGAGTGCACCTACACCAATCAACCGGACGACAGACGTACACAACACAACTACACTAGGTAGGGCGACAGATCATGACGACATCGCAAACACACCTAGCCAGGAAACAGTACACACAGCTAGTACAACAACAGTACTTAATCAGACGGATGACGACGGAATAGAATTACCAGTCGTGACAGTTGACACGACAGGGACAATCGATAGCATACGTATAGAACCCAAACTTACAGACGAGCAACGACAACAACTGATAGAGTTAGTAACAAGGACATTTTCTCTGACATCCCAGGTAAGACAGACAGAATAGAACACTCTATAATTCTGACTGATAACACACCCATCAAATGCCGACCTTATTCCATCCTATTGAGTTACAGGGAAAATATCGACAAGGAACTGTTAAATCTTGAGTCGAGTGGAATAATTCAGAAATCACAGCCAGAATATTCTTTTCCTATAGTTCTAGTCAGAAAAAAGGACTCGACTATTCGTCTCTGCGTCGATTATCGGCGCTTAAACAACGTGACCAAGGTCGATGCAGAGCCATCCCATCTTGCGACGATCTATTCCTTGATATGTCAACATCACGTATCTTCTCGAAACTGGATCTCACGAAAGGTTATTGGCAGGTCCCGATTGAATTATTCTCTATTCCTTTGACAGCATTCTCAACACCTCTAGGCCTTTATGAGTGGCGCTTTCTTCCTTTCGGTCTTAGTAATGCACCAGCCACTTTTGTCCGACTCACTATGGATCTTCTGCACGGAGTGACCAATACATCTACTTATATTGATGATATTTGCATCCATACAGCAGACTGGACAACACGCCTACTGAAACTGCGACATGTCTTCGATAGATTGCGATTATTTGGTCTTACAGTGAAACCCACCAAAGTAGAGTTGGGAATGGAAGAAATTGATTTCTTAGGCCATTCAATCACCAGAGGCCAACTAAGAACTGATGAGAAAATTGTGACCAAGATTCTCAATCTAACTATGCCTACGACCAAGAAACAGGTCCGTAGCTTGCTTGGTCTGGTCAATTATTACAGCAAATTTATACCCAATTTGGCTGAAATCGCCAGCGTTTTTTCTAATGTGTTAAAAGCATCTGTAAAACTTAATGTTCAGGATGCAAAGTTAATCGGTGCGTTATCAAAATTGAAACATTTATTTAGCGTTCCACCTATCTTGCGTTTGCCTAATGTCAATCTTACGTATTTCCTCCGTACAGACGCAAGTTCCATTTCCATTTCTGGGGTCCTAGGCCAATTTTATGAAGGCAAGTTTCACCCAATAATGTACGTGAGTCGTAAGATCAGCCCTGCTGAAGGAAAATACTCAGCCTCTGAATTGGAAGCTTTAAGCGTGATATATTGTGTCAGGAAACTTCATCGATTCCTGGCGGGTACAGAGTTTGTTATCGAAACCGATAATTCGCCTCTTACTGTCATGCAAACAGGGGTTCATCGCAATAATAGGATCTACAGGTGGTCCTTAATTTTGCAGAATTATGCCTTCACTATTAAACATTTGAAGGGAAGTTTGAACTCTCTGGCTTACACATTGAGCCGACCTTCTCACATTGAAATACCTGAAATACGAGAAGAGAGCGACCTTACATCACCAAAGACATTGACACTGTAATTACTTAGTGCCCTATGTGGTGATTGTGAACACCAAAGTACGTTACCATCGCCAGTCGCTTACATCTATGTAATATAAACTGTGTCAGCATTAGTGGAATGAACAGACGCATTTGTGAATTGTCTACACCACTACCACTTATACAACCCTTGAGTGGATCGAAAGTTGAGACTTGAACCTACACCAACCAGTAGCATACCATTAGTATGAACATTACCCAGGACGAGAGCGTAAATCAGACTTTGTCTACCTGAACTTTGTTTTCGAGGACATTCTACAGAGGACACGGCTCGAACATCACACCTGGATGTAATTAGTTAGTGTAGTTAGTTAAAAAATTATTTGTGATATGTATATAACATGTTTTTCTAAACAGTCGTGTATAACTTCATATTTTGTGGAAATATTAGAATTATGTATGTAGATTTACCATATAACTTTATTTAGGATATTTCAGAGTTATAATTTACCTATATTTAGTTAAGAACTCATTTAATTTAACACCTACATCAGATTACTTTAGTTTACCACCATTTAAACATATTTAATTATATATTTAGTTAGTTAAAACATCACTTACAAATTAACACCATCATTTAATAATTTATATCATTTTAGGCATTAAAACACTTTAAGGTAATTA
Source organism: Cepaea hortensis (assembly GCA_963921405.1). NCBI lineage: Eukaryota > Metazoa > Mollusca > Gastropoda > Stylommatophora > Helicidae > Cepaea > Cepaea hortensis. The sequence goes on along the minus strand of OY992876.1, from coordinate 91,976,986 downwards.
ACCCATTTTTCTTAAATTGAATTAATTAGTTAGATTATTTCCCTTAGATAAATTTAGAACAGTGCACCAACTTATAATAGTTTAGTTAGAGTAGTCATTACTATAGGATTGGTATCGAGCAATCCTTTTCAATCATATATATTTTTGTATATATTGACAAGTGCAGAAAGACAGCACAGTCATGTGGCTTGAATACCCATTTAAATTCAGCCAACCATTTAATGTACATAATTTTGGTTCATCCCTGCATTATTTCTTGAACCATATTCTAATGACGACCCAATATTTTAAAACCACTTTTGAGTGAAAGGTGAACTAAAGATGTGTGAATGATAGAGAGAGAAGAACGAAAGATTTGTGAATGATAGAGAGAGAATAGATTAAATTAGGAGAGCGAGAGAGATATTGTGGTATATTTTTTTTTCACCGCACAAAACAACTTGTTGTGACTTGTCTGTGTCAATCTGTGTAATCAATGTGTTGTCATTTTTATAAGTGTGTAGTCGCCATACTTTAGTGAGAAACATAGGGAACATATTTTGAGCATCTTAAAACGCCACTGTAGACATAAATTAGCATAACACACTCATTTGTGGCTACAATAAACCGCTTTACGGCGCTCGAAGGAATACATACACGTAAATTAGAAACGCACACACATGTTAGTAAGTTAAATACACTTTAATTTAATAGAGAACACACAACCAACCAGAAAAACAAACACATAAACTTGCATACATCATTACTTTCAAAGAACCATAACTACTCCAACAGGGGACACAATAATATATCTAAAGCCTTAGTGTAACACTTACATATTTCTTCACAAGCGGGAGCTAAAAGGTGAAGAGTGGCACATTAAACATGTATACGAGTTGGGGCAAGTATTATATGAGAGCATGAACATTTAGTGTCCATGTTTTGCACTCATAATAGAGGCAAGTTGTTTGAGATTGTTAAGTTTGGACAATCTGAGGACAGGCCTAATAGCATTGGATCCGGACCTCACAATTCTCAGAAATATAATGACAGTTTATAGCCAACTGTACTAGTGTGATGAGCTACTCAATTAGCCAAGTGAAGTGATACAACAGTGTGACGAAGGAAAGGAGAGATCTTGTCCTATCCCCAGAAGAGAAGTAGAGAACTCACGAAGTCTTTGACAAAATTAGACAGCCAATTTTTGTAAGATTACTTGTGTTACCCCCACGACTTGAAAGTTTGTAACACAACAGGGGAGGAAGGAGAGCCTGTCAAAGATTTAGGAGAGAGCTCTAAGCTAAGGAGAGCTAAAATAGAGCTTAGGAAGAGGGCAAGTGACGTAACAGGATAGGAGACCAGACAGAAGAGACACTAACGCTATAAATAGCTATAACGGGACACACTTGTGTCAACAAGGAGGGCAACCAGTGCAGATGAGCTGGGGTTACCCAAGAGACTGGGAAACCCAGTCCACGAGGAAGGACCAAGTAACTCTGGTCAACACAGCCCAGTGCCCAGCACGTAAACCAACGAACGCACGCTGAGCTAATTGCTCGTGGCTGAACACGCCACGCTCAACGGGCTCAGACAGAGACCGGGCGGCGTAGGAATCAGACGTGTACCCGCTAGGGATACTTTGTAGTTGTTAAGGACAGTATAATAGTTATAATAGTCTAGCTTAGCTTCAGTAGTTATAATATTTATATCATCTCCTCATTCCATCTTATCGTCATCACATTCTATGATGTTTAATACCGTTGTGGTATTCCGCTCGTGGAGCTATTGTATGATCAGCTCCGAATAAAAATGTATCCTTTTGCAAACAATACAAGTTGTCACTTTCGTGTAGTGCAAAAGAAGGGAATCCTTGTATGCCTGTCGCAAGTGAGTTGCTGACAATAACCCTAGTTGTTCAATGTGTGCAACAACCACATCTACTAATTGTTGCAGATCCTGCTCATTGTCTGCAATCAATACTGTTAGTTAGTTAGTTAATTGCGGTTCCAACTTCACGGCAACGGGTCGTCCCCATATTGCTCCGTTCCTGTGCCATTGAATATCAAAAAATGCTCCTCACTGCCCCATGTGAACAATGGAATAGACAGGAGTGTCGGCAAGCCAACAGTTCGCACAGGTACACTGTGCATAATGCCGCCGCCAGAATGCCAACACAAAAGTCCTCCACGAAAAATACAGTTCATCGTGGATGAAAACGGCAGTCACCAGAAAGACTTCATTGACCGGGGTTTTATCCCATATGGCTCGGTCTCTTTCTGCAGGGCGACCCACCGAAAGTGCCTCACAAAGCACGAACTCCGTAGCTCAGGAGTCTCCTGAAAAATGCACTCGTGAACCGAAAAGGCAAACCAGTCAATCCAGCAACAGCCGGCCGTCATCGTTCCGAACATGCAATTCACGCAAAAAACAACCGCGGACAGATGCAAAAGCATTCCACGCAAAATTCACAACTCACAGTGTCGCGCCACGCACTCACTCAGTAGCAGGGCGACGGAACCATAGCCTGCTGAGTCGCCTCTTACGACGTGCATGGTAGGCAACAGTGTTACTATTCTTTGCTCCCCCGTATGGGCCCCGGCAACACACGGGCGAAAAAATCAATCAAAATCAATACTGTATCATCTGCATATCTAATGTTATTGATGTTTCCTCCTCCAATGATGATTGCTTTCATATCTTGTACATTTCTGAAAATATTTTCACTATACAGGGAAAACAGATATGGAGGCATTACACATCCCCGTTTCACACCTCTCTTAATAGGATGATATTGACCTACGAGGGTAAGTTAATAAGTAGGTCACAAATGGCTGTAGAAAAATAACTAAATATGATAATAACTTAAAACCAGTTTATCTTTATAATACATTGTCTCTTTATTTCTCATCATAATTTCCACCCACATTGATTCACTTATCCCATCGTTTTATCAGTCCTACCAAACCGGCTGCATAGAACTGCGTGTTCTGTTTCTAAACCACGTTTTCACTTCACATTCAGCTTCGGCGTTATTCGTGAAATGTCTCCCGCCAAGGTTGGTTTTCAGTATTTATGCTGACAAATGTTTATCCCGTAAAGCGGCGCATAGCTGGGTAGAAAACGTTACGAAGGCGAGTCAATAAGTAAGTCACACAGTTCTGTGGGATGGTAGGTAAATGAAAACAAAGCACGCAGTTCTATGCAGCCGGTTTGGGAGGATTGATAAAACGATGGGATAAGTGCATCAATGTTGGTGGAAATTATGTTGAGAAATAAAGGGACAATGTATGTATAGAAATAAACTTCTTTCAAGCTGTTATCATATTTAGTTATTTTTCTACAGCCATTTGTGACTTACTTATTAACTTACCCTTGTACTTCATTATCAATTCTGATGGAAGCTTGTTGTTCCAATATTTGTATTTTACAAGTGTGAGGTCTTTCCCATCAATGTGTAGATCTTCAAGCATCTCTATCATGTTGACGTGTCTTACTCTATAGATGTATATCTGTACTCACTTCTATAGAACGTTCAATTACTGTCCTCAGCATGTACACAGCATTTACTGTACCCTTGCCTTCTACAAACCCACATTGTTTTTTCTCTTATTTCAGGTTGTATTGTTTTCCTAACTCTTTGGAATTATAATAAACACAGAATTACATAATTCATGAAGTATATCTCCAGTATCATATATTGCGTTCAGCAGTCTGGTGACTTGATCTATTCCATATTCTTCTAAAGCTTTAATCATTTCTGTTGTGATGTGTCTGAACTGGGAGTCTTGCCAGCTTTAATGTGGTTAAGAACATTCTGAACCTCCATCTTCAAAATTGACGATCCTTCATTATTATTTCGAATATTATACTGTTCTTCTCCGTTATCATCATAAATAAATGCTATGTATAACCTGTTTTGCTGTATGGCAGTGAATCTTGGAATGTAAATAAACAAATTAAGAAGAACAACAGAGATGTGGTTCCTGAGACGAATGTTAAGAATTCCTTGACTAATGACGATTGCTCGAAAAAGACTAATCAAACTAGAACATTATATACAACAATAAGAAAGAGACAAACAGCTTTCTTTGGTCACATGATGAGAAGAGAGGCATTGGAAAAATATCGTTAACAAGTGGAAAGATCGAGAGGAAGAGAGACAGAGGCCGATTGATAGATCCATCCATCCATCCATCCATCAATCCATCCATCCATCCATCCATCCATCCATCCATCCATCCATCCATCCATCCATCAATCCATCCATCCATCCATCCATCCATCCATCAATCCATCCATCCATCAATCCATCCATCCATCAATCCATCCATCTATCCATCCATCCATCCATCCATCCATCAATCCATCCATCCGTCTGTCCGTCCTTCCATCCGTCCTTCCGTCCGTTCGTCTATCTAGTCAACCAGCCAGCCAGCCAGCCAGCCAGCCGTCTATCCGTCCGCCCGTTTGTCTATCTATTGTCCCTGTGTTCGTTCTGTCTGTCTATATTTTAAATATATACTTATATCCCTCTTTTCGTTCGTCCGCCCATCCGTCCGCTATTCTGTCTGTCTGCCTGCCTGCCTGTCTGTCTGTCTGTCTGTCTGTCTGTCTGTCTGTCTGGATATTCTTCTTCTTCCTCTTCTTCTTCTTCTTCTTCTTCTTCTTCTTCTTCTTCTTCTTCTTCTTCTTCTTCTTCTTCTTCTTCTTCTTCTTCTTCTTCTTCTTCTTCTTCTTCTTCTTCTTCTTCTTCTTCTTCTTCTTCTTCTTCTTCTTCTTCTTCTTCTTCTTCTTCTTCTTCTTCTTCTTCTTCTTCTTCTTCTTCTTCTTCTTCTTCTTCTTCTTCTTCTTCTTCTTCTTCTTCTTCTTCTTCTTCTTCTTCTTCTTCTTCTTCTTCTTCTTCTTCTTCTTCTTCTTCTTCTTCTTCTTCTTCTTCTTCTTCTTCTTCTTCTTCTTCTTCTTCTTCTTCTTCTTCTTCTTCTTCTTCTTCTTCTTCTTCTTCTTCTTCTTCTTCTTCTTCTTCTTCTTCTTCTTCTTCTTCTTCTTCTTCGTGTGGGTGGGGGTTCAGTGGGTGGGTGGCGGCATGTGTGTTTGCCTGGTTTTGTGTGAGTGCGTGGAGGTATGTGTGGGTGGGTGGGGGTTGTTTGGTGGGTGGGGGATGTGTCTCACAACATAGCAATATGCACTGTTTATGTTTACAATTTTCATTTGATAATGTTGTTTTTTGTTTTCTCATGTGAATGCGTAATATGCATTGTTTATGCTTACAAAATCCATTTGACTTTTTTTTTTCCCGCTATGTTAATGTAACATGCACATTTGATGAACGAAAGATGAGTGATTGAAAGGGCCGAATGTAAGACGGACCTGCGTGCCCAATTTGTTACCCTTTTAAAATAAAGTTTGTTCGTTCGTTCGTTCTGTCTGTCTGTCTGTCTGTCTGCCTGCCTGTCTGTCTGTCTGTCTGTCTGTCTGTCTGTCTGTCTGTCTGTCTGTCTATCTGTCAGTCTGTTGCCTCTTCACACACGTTAGCAATTATAGAGGGAAGAACACCCAAACGACAACATTGCATCCTTGCTTAAAAATGCACACGCACAAAACTTCACACAGCCTATCAAAACCCTGAACATGAGCAAATCTCTCGAACACAAGTACCACCATTCCCAAACGGTGTATATTCCTATTTGGCACAACACATCCCTTATTGCTCTCTAGAATTATTTTCATATGGCCCCCAAATGTCGCGTCTCCAGTTATGATCGTGTTAATGTTTTTGTATCTCTTATTTCGTCAGCTGCTCTCCAAGGACAGGTAACCCCAGAAAGAAAATCGTATTCGTTTCTCGCGTGTTATCTTTCGTTCGTGCAAACACATCGATATGTTTCCTTGTTTTTCCTACAGAGAAAATGCATCGTTCCGAAACTTCTCGCGATAAAACAACCAATTTCGTGTCAAAAGAAACAGTCTAAATGTGAACAGCGAAGTTGAAAAGAACAAACACTGGGTGTGTTTTCAGAACGGACAGGGAAAATTTGAAGCTGTGTATGTTCTGTAACGAAATAATTTGTCCGTACGGTTCGCGGGTCGTATTTCAGCGAATTTGTGACGGGAATTCTAGAATTGGGTGGATTAATTATTGAGCTAAACAAGAATTCTCCCAGAGATTAGCTAAATAGAGCCGATGTCGTGTTGCTCTGTTGAAGCCGTGTTAGGTAGGCTGTAAGCGGTGCCTGGCAAGAGTTTAAGTGGGAGGGTCGCATTCAGAAATGGACTGGAAAGTGCGTGCGATGTCCTACCCGGACGGAAAGGTAGACAGAGAGCATCGTCTGGGCATTGCAGTTTACGTTCGTTGCGAAGACGACAGTTGATCTTACCTGGTCGATACTTAGGGGGTGCCAAACATTGGAGAGGATTCAGAAAGTAACAATATTGGTGAAATTTGCTTCCTAACACTTAAAGCCTCGCGGCCAAAGACCACAACAAATGCTACTACTACTACTACTACTACTACTAGAAAACCTTCTCTATCTTTATATTGTATATGCCCCAAGTCATTAATGTCATCATCGTCATGAAACTATCCCGTGCTATCTAGGTCACCAGTCGATCCGACAGTCAGTGATGTAACCGCTGGTCTTGCTCTCCGTGTCATTGTTTGCACAAAGGAAAGTAAACAAGGAATATGTTTCTGTTATAGTTAGCTAAATTTCATCATTGCCTCCCTTAGACCGCAAAAACTTATATTTAATGTCTTCTTCTTCTTCTTCTTCTTCTTCTTCTTCTTCTTCTTCTTCTTCTTCTTCTTCTTCTTCTTCTTCTTCTTCTTCTTCTTCTTCTTCTTCTTCTTCTTCTTCTTCTTCTTCTTCTTCTTCTTCTTCTTCTTCTTCTTCTTCTTCTTCTTCTTCTTCTTCTTCTTCATGAGCAGATACTGATTTACAAAGTATGATGAGAAAGGCGAAGACAGGCATGCTTCGATCAGAGTGGCAGGCTTCCATTTAACAATCAAAAATAGAGCGCATTCTTTGGATCTCCCCCCTCACCCCCCCCCCCACCCCACCCATTACATGTATTGGGAAGCCAGCATGCGGACAGATTGACTGCTCTGTGGGGTATTGGTGCATGATAAGGCAGATGTGGTCGAGACCCTTTTGGAATATTGTGTATAGGTCAGAAGTACAGACTGATCTTCATGGCTTAGAGAGAATGGTGCTGCGGGGAGTGACCAGAGGATCTGACCTACACTCTGGACTCCGAGGAAAGGCCAGACGAACACATAATCAGACTGCTACTGGTACCATTAGTATAGGGAATCTCCACTGACTGTTGAAGATGAGGACTGAGCACGTATGGGAATGTCCCAAGTGTTGAGATGTCTGTTCTCAACTCAACACTGACGATTATGACTCTCTACATCTGTCGGTCATCGGATATTTAAATGAAGTTGATGTTGATATTATCCGACTGACAAACAATTTTTGTTCCAATTTGTCGCGTCAGCAAGGATACTGTTTTGTCGCTGCCCATAAATTTATTCTTGTAAACTCATTGTGGTGGTTTTCCCTGACCTAGAGTATCACAGAGATGTCCTGTACAAACCTGGTTATATACACTGCCCGTAAACATATTCTTTTAAACTTATTGTTGTGGTTTCCCCCTGCCTAGAGTATCACAGAGGTGGCCAGATACGTCGTGTCCTGTACAAAGCTGGTTACATACACTGCTCGTAAACTTATTCCTGTGAAATGATAGTGGGGGTTTTCCCTTGCGTAGAGTAGCACACAGATGCCCTGTACAAAGCTGGTTACATGCACGCAGCTCTACCAGAATCTAGACCCGCGCAAATCTACCCCATTAAGCTAAATACACGCCCTTTCTCAAGACATCTCAGTTAACCCCTAGATTTATTGGCTGTCTGTGATTTACTTGTCACTGTGCTACCCAGTATGTGATGAAATGATTCGGCAGACTGCGCAGAAGAAGTCGTTGATGATTCAACGGGCAAGACGGCGTTTACTTGCAAAGCGTTGTGGAGCGTAATGAGCACGGCAAGGCATGCAGAGCACCCTGGTCATCCAGTGTACCTGCATTCGTCTCCAGTCGTCTTGACTTGTCCTGCTACTGAACTCAGACGAGAGAGTGAGGTCGACGAATTGCGCAACTCCTCCTCACTTTAATGATGGACAAACACCAGGCGATATAAGTTCAGTAGCGTGCCATTGCTTTTCTAAGCGACTCGCGATCTTATCATGGAAATCGAAGCAAAGTAGCTGGCTTCCTAACCTCCCCCCCCCCCCCCCTTCCGGATTTCAAAACTACGACACGGTGTGTCGGAGAATTACCAACCGTAGTATCACTATCCCCGAACCCCCAGCACCGGTTGCATCAATGACATTTAATATTATAAAACCATGAGGTTAAAACACCAGACGGTTGACTTCATCGCTCCAGGTGTTACCTATCTAGCCCAGTCTCTCTCGGCAGAGCAGCGAACCATCTGGCTGCACGCAGAACAGGAACCCTGTAACCGCTGCCTTCAGAACCGAATGGCGGAGACCGAGATCGAAGCTAGACCTTCTGAACACAAGGCAGACGATTTAACGACTTCGCCTCAGAATCCCATCCCCTCATCCAGGTTTATTGTTATTAAATATTTTGATATTAATAATTTTGTGGCTTGGGGATAATAAGATTCGCATTTTCATAGTTTCCCGTCATACTGTATCTCATCTCATCTCCTTTCATCTCATCTAATATCTTGTCATCTCATCTCCACTCATCTCATCTCATCTCATCTCTTCTCATCTAATCGAATCTCATCATCTCATCTCTTCTCTTCTCCTCCCATCTCATCTCTTCTCATCTCATGTCATCTCAACTCATCTCATTTCATCTCCTCTACTCGCTATGACTTTCTGAACGAGGAGTTAACATGTAAATCGAAATGACAGGTGTAAGGAGCTATCCCTTTTACCCGCTGTCAGTGGAAAGGAAAGCTAATCAGCCTTCATGAATCCCTGTGCAGTCGAAAGGCTATAAAACACCGTCATCGTCGATTTCTCAACAACTCATAAAATCCGGTCATACTGTGAACAGAGAAAAAGTGTTCGGCATGCTGTATTCGAAGAACCATAAACGATTCAATCAAATATAATGAGGCGTTAGCAATAAGCCGGTGCCAGTCGCTTTTGTGCAAACAGAAAGAGTTCATTGTAAATTTGATATTGCTGTAAACCCTTCTCTGTATAGACCCAGCTCTTTACAGACCCATCCCTTCATAGACTAATCTCCTTATAGTTCCATCTCTTCATAGACTCATCTCTTTACAGACCCATCCCTTTATAGACTAATCTCCTTATAGACCCATATCTTTATAGACCCATCTCCTTATAGTCTCATCTCTTCATAGACTCATCTCTTTACAGACCCATCCCTTTATAGACTAATCTCCTTATAGACCCATATCTTTATAGACCCATCTCCTTATAGTCTCATCTCTTCATAGACTCATCTCTTTACAGACCCATCCCTTTATAGACTAATCTCCTTATAGACCCATATCTTTATAGACCCATCTCCTTATAGTCTCATCTTTTCATAGACTCATCTCTTTACAGACCCATCTCTTTATAGACTAATCTCCTTATAGACCCATATCTTTATAGACCCATCTCCTTATAGTCTCATATCTTCATAGACTCATCTCTTTACAGACCCATCCCTTTATAGACTAATCTCCTTATAGTCTCATATCTTCATAGACTCATCTCTTTACAGACCCATCCCTTTACAGACCCATCTCTTTATAGACCCATCTTTTATAGACTTATCTCCTTATAGACCCATATCTTTATAGACCCATCTCCTTATAGTCCCATCTCTTTATAGACCCATCTCTTTATAGACCCATCTTTTGCTGACCTGTGCTACATTTACTGTCATTACAACAACATTCGAACAACACCTGTAAGATTGTGTTTGTGGCGAAGGGTTTTGCAGACGCAATTCGTAGTGCCGCATACCACGTTTGAAACATATCAGCGCCTTGGCTGTTTTTCTTTCAAAGATATGAGTGCCCGTCGTTCAGAAAACAATGGCAAACTACTGAAGTAAACTTGCCAAGAAGTCATAAACAGCCATACAAGGATGGGGTTGACTGCGACATACTGTAAAGAATATGCTAGTAGCTTATTTATGTGTTTTAATTGTTTAAGCCAAATCTGTATTGGTTTATTCACTTTATATGATATAACTTTACAATACACAGGACGAGATACAGCACAATTTTCTGAAGAAGTTATCTTTCTCTCTCAGTCCCCAGCTTCTTCTGATCTCGCTTCTCTGCTGACAAGATGCAGCGAAATATGCCAGGCAATAAATCGTGCACCATATTGTTTGAGGCTTCAATGTTCAAATCATCATCATCCAGTTTCTTGCCGGCTAGCGTGGGCGAACATGCCTCTCGCCAAATTACGATCTCACAATCTTCTCCCGCTGTCATCTTCTGTCTCTCTTTTCGCAGATCTGTCCGGTTGTCACAACATTTTCTAGTTTCTATCTTCTCATAATGTGGCCATAAAAAAAAAAAAAAGAAGATGGCTGCCTCTTTCTGATGTTTGTGATAAGTTGTCTTTGCGACTCAGCTTCTCTTAAAACGTCCTGATTGCTTATATTAGCTGTCCAATTAATTTTCACCATTCATCTATGAAACCACATCTCCACGGCTTCCAGGGATGTTTTCGCCTGTGTACTAATTGTCCAGGATTCGCAGCCGTATGTTAAAACTGGTTCTATGTAACATGTAAGAGCTCTTCTTCTAACTTTCAAGGACAGTGACTTATTGCACAAAACGTTCTTCATTTGATAGAATACAGTTTTTGCTGGCCTTATTTTGCTCTTTATCTCAGTGATGCATCTTCCATCTGATATTATCCATGTGCCTAGATATTTGAATTTCTGCACTTGCCCCACTCTTACTTTAATTGCACATTTAGGCACAATCTGTTTCTTTGATATCACCATGACTTCTGTCTTTCTATTATTCAAACACACCAACGTTAGCCGAACAAGTCGTCCTCCTATCTCCGTCCCCCAGCCTCGTGTACTCCCGCTTCTGTCCTACTCACCCCGTGGGTGGCATGCCTGCAAGACGGCCCGAACCTCAACAAATGCAAACAAACTCCGACCATCTGGGACACGTTTATAGGTCTCCCGATCTCAGAACAGCAAACACAGCAGCCGCGGCGTTGCAGATGCTGCCAAGTTCTGATGTTGTTGCCACCACTTTGTGATCTGGTGTTGGCATGTGGCCGTGTGATTTTTACGGCTGTTACAAACCCCATCCAGCTTAGCCTGCCGAAGGATTCCGCATATAACAATGTTGTTGTATTTGCCGCTGATAGCTAAGAGACCTCATAACGTAATGGTTCTTGAACTGAGACGGTTGGAACAATGCAGGTGAACGGAAAAAGATCTGCGATCTGCCATTTGATTTCCACGTCGCAATGACATGTGGCACAAGACAGCAATATGGCACAGGCAGTTCGTTCAGTGTGAGGTTAATCTTCGTTATTTCAAGTTTTATGTTGTTTAGTGCGTCTTGTAGTCTCCACTTCTTTTTTGTGCTTCTATTAGTGTCAAACTATACATGTGTGTTTATTTATGAACGGTCTTAGAGGCCTCAAAGAGTTCCCGAATTGATATTTCTGTACAATACGCGTATAACTTTGTAACCGTCCAATAATTTCTCTTCTTTAAATATACGTTGATATACTGGAAACAACAATACGTTCAATGTGTTTGTGTGTGTGTGTGTTATTTGTCCTATATTTTGCATTTTGTTCGCATATCCTTTACAGGACATCGCTGTCAACATCAGCATCTTTCAACTGATTGTTAATTTCTTGGCAAAATTACGCAAAATTGACCTATGCTGGTTTAATATACAATTCTGAGACCTATTGTGATATCTGTATGGTTAGATACGAATTCTATCATTATTCCATAACTGTGGGTTCATGTGGATAATAGACCTGGCTAATTAATAAAGGAAATTTTTCAAAGGGGTGTATAGTTGGTCATGCGTGGAAGTACACTTGTTCCTGCAGCGAGACGCTGTCGTCATTTGGTCGGTCAGAAAATATAGCTTTCAGTTTGTTTGTTGTCTGGTGCGGCCTCTGGTATCTGCTTCTTCTTCTACAAGGGCCAAACACTACATGTGTGTTTATATTTGAACTGTCTTCTTCTTCTACAAGGGCCAAACACTACATGTGTGTTTATATTTGAACTGTCTTCTTCTTCTACAAGGGCCAAACACTACATGTGTGTTTATATTTGAACTGTCTTCTTCTTCTACAAGGGCCAAACACTACATGTGTGTTTATATTTGAACTGTCTTCTTCTTCTACAAGGGCCAAACACTACATGTGTGTTTATATTTGAACTGTCTTCTTCTTCTACAAGGGCCAAACACTACATGTGTGTTTATATTTGAACTGTCTTCTTCTTCTACAAGGGCCAAACACTACATGTGTGTTTATATTTGAACTGTCTTCTTCTTCTACAAGGGCCAAACACTACATGTGTGTTTATATTTGAACTGTCTTCTTCTTCTACAAGGGCCAAACACTACATGTGTGTTTATATTTGAACTGTCTTCTTCTTCTACAAGGGCCAAACACTACATGTGTGTTTATATTTGAACTGTCTTCTTCTTCTACAAGGGCCAAACACTACATGTGTGTTTATATTTGAACTGTCTTCTTCTTCTACAAGGGCCAAACACTACATGTGTGTTTATATTTGAACTGTCTTCTTCTTCTTCTTGTGTCTATTTCTGCAATGTTGTCTCTTGTATGAACTTCACTGAACTTTTTTAGTTCACTTGGTGATCCACAGAGTTTACCTTCCGCTGTTGTTTCTTCGGCCAGAAGATTTGCCTAGACATTTCGTAGTTTGGGCAGTCTGGGAGTATGTGATTTGCTGGCTGCGGCGCCAATCCACATGTGCACTTGGCTGATTCGCCAAATGTGAATTTTGTATACACGTGGTTGCGTAATCTAGTGTGTCCTGTTCTGAGGCTCAGAATACTTATTTATTCTGCTCGGTCCCAAAAGTGGTAATTGCCTTGAGCTAGTGTTAGTGGCTTTCTGACGGATTTGATCATTCTTTTCTTTTGGTGGTGTGTAATAAAATCATCAAGTTGTTCTTATATTATTCCTTCCTTAGTCAATCGATAAACTATCGCTTTTCCGTGTAAATGTCCTAATGTTCAAAGGTAACCCCAATTGACATCTGTGTTACCTTATGAGCTGCGCACGCTAAATAAGAAGCATACCGCCCATGTGTTGCTGGGAATAGTACCACGATGTATCCTACCATACATGCCGTAAGAGGCGAGTACGGAAGGTTGGGTTTGGGGTCGGCTTCCACATCCCGTAGAGAGAAAGAACCTTTACCCACAAAATGCAAGGGGCCTTGAAAAATACCGGGGTGTTGTACTGCGCATATATTTCTCACAATAACTGTCTTTACAAAACTGTCTCCATCACAAGCCAGATGGGACGCAGAGTTGTTTCCAAGGCACCAGGGCCGGGTTATATACTGGCCAAGACCTACTGACGCGTCCTCGTCGAGCGTCCTGGGCAACAGGTCCCTTCGGGGTCCTGGCTAAAGTCAGTAGGATCGCCGATTCCTCCGAAGTCGGAGAGTGTCTGCCTGTACGGCGAAGAACCACCAGTCTGCACACCAATAAGCCAGACATGGGACAACGGATACTCACGCAAAACTCAGGTCCTGTATGACATCACACTGATGTTGGACAACAGGATGCCTTCATCCGACATACAGGACTTCGCGTTGGAGCTCAAGCCAACGAACACAAGCAAGCAAGCAAGCACAAGCCAGATGTCATGTCTATCATAAGTCAGAAGTCCTTTCTATCGTAAGCCAGATAGATGTTCTGTCTATGATAAGTCAGATATCCTATCTATCATAAGCCATATGTCCTGTTTATCATAAGTCAGATAGATGTCCTGTCCATCATAAGCCATATGTGATGTATATCGTAAGCCAGATAGATGTTCTGTCTATCATAAGTAAGATAGATGTCCCGTCAATCATAAGCCTGATGTCCTGTCTATCATAAACCAAATGTCCTGTCTATCATAAGCCAGATGTCCTGTCTATCATAAACCATATATCCTGTCTATCATAAGCCAGATATCCTGTCTATCATAAGCCAGACTTCATGTCTATCATAAGCCGGATGTTCTGTCTATCATAAGTTAGATAGATGTCCTGTCTATCATAAGTCGGATGTTCTGTCTTTCATAAGCCAGATATTCTGTCTATCATAAGCCGGATGTCCTGTCTATCATAAGTTAGAAAGATGTAGTGTCTATCATAAGCCAGATGTTCTGTTATCATAAGCCGGATGTCCTGTCTATCATACGCCAGACATCATGTCTATCACCAGCCAGATATCCTGTCTGTCATAATCCAGATGTCCTGTCTATCATAAGCCAGTTAAATTGTCTGTCTATCATAAGTCAGATAGATGTCTTGTTTATCATAAGCCAGATATCCGATCTATCATAAGCCAGATTTCGTCGCTATCATAAGTCATAAAGATGTCCTATTAGAAGTCAGATGTCCTGTCTGTCGTAAGCCAGATAGATGTGTTGTCTATCATAAGTCAAATAGACGTCTTGTCTATCATAAGCCAGATGTCCTGTCTCTCGTAAGCCAGATAAATGTCCTGTTTTTCATCAACCAGATGTCCTGCCTATTATAAACCATATGTCCTTTTTATCATAAACCAGATGTCCTGTCTTCCTTAAGCTAGATGCCCTGTCTATCATAAGCCAGAAGTTCCGTCTATTATAAGCCATATGTTCCGTCTATCATAAGCCAGAAGTCTTGACTCTGGTGCTGTCATGGATAAATTATTTATCTTGACTCTGGTGCTGTCATGGATAAATTATTTATCTTGACTCTGGTGCTGTCATGGATAAATTATTTATCACATCTTGAATCCGTCGACTGTCTATCTTGCTCTTCTGCCGACGCCGTGGCGAAGGTGTGACGGAAGCAATTTGTAATCCCGCATACCACGTTCGAAACACAGCTGCTGGCGATTTGGAAGCAGACTTCCTTGCACTGGTTTTCATACAATGGTATGAGTGCCGGTATATCGAATATAAGGCAAAACACTGAACGTAAACTTGCCAAGAAATCACAAACAGCCACAAATTGCTGGGGTTGACTGCGACATTCTGTAAAGGATTTGCAAGTAACAGTACCTCTACAGGTATTACAAGAGTTTACAAGTCGACTTCTACGCTCTACAGGTATTACAAGGGTTTACAAGTCGACTTCTCCGCTCTACAGGTATTACAAGAGTTTACAAGTCGACTTCTCCGCTCTACAGGTATTACAAAAGTTTACAAGTCGACTTCTACGCTCTACAGATGTTACAAGGGTTTACAAGTCGACTTCTCCGCTCTACAGGTATTACAAGAGTTTACAAGTCGACTTCTCCGCTCTACAGGTAATACAAGAGTTTACAAGTCGACTTCTACGCTCTACAGATGTTACAAGGGTTTACAAGTCGACTTCTCCGCTCTACAGATATTACAAGGGTTTACAAGTCGACTTCTCCCCTCTACAGGTATTACAAGAGTTTACAAGTTGACTTCTCCGCTCTACGGGTATTACAAGAGTTTACAAGTCTACTTCTCCCCTCTACAGGTATTACAAGAGTTTACAAGTCGACTTCTCCGCTCTACATGTATTACACGGGTTTACAAGTCGACTTCTCCGCTCTACTGGTATTACAAGTGTTTAAAATGCAAGAAGATCGAGTTCATTGCACCGGGTTGTATCCCATATAGCTCGGTATCTTTCCCCGGGGAGGCCTGCCGAAAGCGTCACGCAAAGCACGAACTCCGTAGCTCCAGCGACGACCCTCCAGGAGTCTCCGAGAAAATTGCACTGGAGAACCAAACGATGTAGCCGGGAATCGAACCCACAACCTTCAAAGCGCAAGGCAATCGGTGTAACCACTCGGCCACAGAGACCCCCCCCCCCCCCTTTATCTGATAGTAAAGCCACATTAGATTTATGGTGCTAAATCCTTTCTTGTGTTGTCCGAGCGGAACTCGATGGGTTAGGTACTCAGTATAACAACCTCCGCCTTTATTTCCCACGAATCTTTGGTGGCGTGCATGTTAAGTCTAGATTAATTTTTAAAATTCTCAACTACCCAGCTGCGGTTTGAACCTACCACCATCTGGTTCACAAGTAAATGCCGAGAGACCACGTTACCGCGGTTCCCCTCTCTCGGTATTCCCCCTCTGTTATGATTTTGTTCAGATATTCGTGGCCAGGATATTTAATTTTCACAGTTCTATTTGTTATTATAATATATCTTCTCGAGTAATGAAGGTGGTTAAACAGACAGACAGACAGACAGACAGACAGACAGACAGACAGACAGACAGACAGACAGACAGACAGACAGACAGACAAACAGACAGACAGACAGACAGACAGACAGACCTTCATGTGATCATGCCCATGCCAACACAGTTTGAAGACTAAGTTAGGACCCCCACAAGGGCGCCCCAGGACCCCACAAGGGCGCCCCAGCCCAGACCTAAAGGCAAAAGTCATCCGGTGCGGGCTGTGTACGCCAAGAGTATACAACGCCCCTGACACTACAGGAGAGGAAAGGTTAATTGTGCGGAGGGGAGGACCAGTGCCACTGGGGTCGCCGACGTAAACATTTGGGTATGTGAGAATCTTTGCCAGCAGCTTTATTTTTCTGCTCGACACCTGAGTATATGTGCTAATTGAGAGCATCTGTGGGATCTGGGCGTCGAACCGGATGAGGCGTGGGAGGACGAGGGAGTGGAGTTGGGCGACGATGAAGAGAAAGGGGTGGACCAGGAGGAACGGAGGATACGACGAGTTGGGGAGGATCAGTGAGGAGATGAGGACATCGGAGGAGGAGAAGGAAGGGGCGGGGAGAAGAAGGAGAGAACAAAGAGGAGGGAGGGTAAAATGAGGTGGGAAAGGCAATGAGGGGGTTAGATCAAGGGGAGGAGAGAGCAGAGGAGAGCGGGTAGAACAAGGAGGAGGGAAAGATAAAAGGAGTTTGGGGTTGGGGGAAAGGAGTAGGTGAGAACAAGGAGAGGGGAGTAGAAGAAAGGACGGATAGAACAAGAAGGAAGATAGGAACAACAAGGGAGATGGGGGGGGGGGAAAATTAAAGGATACGAATAAGGACGAGAGAGGGGATAATAATGTAGATTGGACAGAGAGGAGGAGTGGGCAGTATAGAGAGATATCAGAGAGGAGTGATAACACGAAGGACAGGCGGATATGAAGAAAGAGGGGAGACAGGGAGACGGGGAGAACAAGCAGGATAGGGTAAACGGGAGAAAGAAGAAGAAACAGAAGGGAGAACAAGGACAATACAAAAGGCAGGGTTGGGGTAATACTAGAAGAAAAAGAGAACAATGAGGAAGGGAGAGCAGAAGGAGGAGAGGATACCAAAGAGGAGAGAGAATAAAGTGTATGAGAGGACAGCAGGGGAACACTATGCAAACAATAAGAAAGGTGTGAAGTGAAAGGCGAAGGAAGAAGAGGAAAAACAAGACGATGTTTATGGGGAAAAGAATGTGGCGATGAGAAGAGAATGGGGATAAATACGATGAAAAGGATTTGGATGACGAGAAAGAAAAATAAGAAGAATCGGAGGATGGAGAGATAAAGGCGTTATCATAGGCATTGAAGAAGAAAGGTTGAGAGAAGAATGACAAGCGAAAGACGTGGAGAGAGAGAGAGAGAGAGAGAGAGAGAGAGAGAGAGAGAGAGAGAGAGAGAGAGAGAGAGAGGGTGTGGAGATATTTGGAATTGAGAAGGGAAAGCTAATGGTCTAGGGAGGAACGAACGAACGAACGAACAAACTTTATTTGTTTAGAGGAGATAGATTGTGCAGCGTTAGGATGATGATGATTATGATGCTGATATTGATGCTGATGGTGATGATAATATTAATGATGATGATGATGATGATGATAATAATAATGACAATGATGATGATGATGATGATGATGATGATGATGATGACAATTATGTTAAAGTTAGTTGCATATCCTTTACAGGACGTCGCAGTCAACATCAGTATGTATTGATATTGTGATCTCTTGGCAAGTTTAATGAGCCACATCACGAAGATTCTGCTGAGAATTATCATGCAAAGAGTTAGGGAAAAAATACAACTCGAAATAGGAGAAGAACAATGTGGGTTTGTACAAGGCAAGGGCACCGTAAATGCTGTGTATTTACTGAGAGCAGTAATTGAACATCTTATATATAAATTAGGATGTGCGTCCGTATCTCTGTCCGTATGTCCTTTATTTGTTCGCGAACGGCCCATCCGATTGAGATGAAATTTTCTACACGCCTTCCTTTCATTCCAGAGCTGTCAACTGTGATATTTTGTTAGTGTGAAATCGCCTGCTTACTCAGTATTATTTCATTTTTCATTTTTCATCATAATTTCATATATTTCAGGGGACCTAACTCTGTAAAAGTTATTTCAAGGGGCATAACTTTTCTGTATAACTTATAGTCATATTGTGGCATCGTTTTCAAAGATTTATAAACTCTTTGTCCATAGTTATGTACCGGCATATGAGTTATAATAAATAATGATACAATCTGTAAGGCATTTTCAAAGTTTTCATAAAAATGATGCACAATGCATAACATTGTAACTCATCTTTTTTTGCTTAAGAAGTTACTGTAGTCATGCAGGTGATTAGAAAGAGTTTTCATTAAAAATAATGGATGGTGTGTGGAAGAACGTTCTTTATGAATTTAATGAAGCCGGACAGACAGACAGATAGACAGTCGGGAACAGGAACTTATATGACTACTTATATAAATTAAATGAGATGCTTCACACCAGGAACTGTGCGATGCCGGGCCAGGTCAGACAGACAGACAGACAGACAGACAGATAGTCGGTAACGGGAACTTATATGACTACTTATATGAATTAAATGAGATGCTTCCCACCAGGGACTGGGCGAAGCCGGGCAGGGTCAGGCAGACAGATAGACAGACGGGAACTTATATGACTACTTATATGAATTAAATGAGATGCTCCACACCAGGAGCTGGGCAATGCCGGGCCGGGTCAGACAGACAGACAGACAGACAGTCAGTCGGTAACGGGAACGAGAACTTATATGACTACTTATGTGAATTAAATGAGATGCTCCCCACCAGGGTCTGGGCGAAGCCGGGCAGGGTCAGCTAGTCTTATATATAAAAAAGACTTGTGCGTATGTATCTCTGTATGTATTTATGTATCTCTGTCCGTATGGCCTTTATTTGTTCGCGAACGGCCCATCCGATTGAGATGAAATTTTCTACACGCCTTCCTTTCATTCCAGAGCTGACAACTGTGA
This sequence comes from Cepaea hortensis, assembly GCA_963921405.1. Lineage (NCBI taxonomy): Eukaryota > Metazoa > Mollusca > Gastropoda > Stylommatophora > Helicidae > Cepaea > Cepaea hortensis. The sequence continues at coordinate 91,957,526 of OY992876.1, read as the reverse complement.
TATTTTGTTAGTGTGAAATCGCCTGCTTACTCAGTATTATTTCATTTTTCATTTTTCATCATAATTTCATATATTTCAGGGGACCTAACTCTGTAAAAGTTATTTCAAGGGGCATAACTTTTCTGTATAACTTATAGTCATATTGTGGCATCGTTTTCAAAGATTTATAAACTCTTTGTCCATAGTTATGTACCGGCATATGAGTTATAATAAATAATGATACAATCTGTAAGGCATTTTCAAAGTTTTCATAAAAATGATGCACAATGCATAACATTGTAACTCATCTTTTTTTGCTTAAGAAGTTACTGTAGTCATGCAGGTGATTAGAAAGAGTTTTCATTAAAAATAATGGATGGTGTGTAGAAGAACGTTCTTTTAAGTTACTTTTTTTGTTGTATGAATTTAATGAAGCCGGACAGGGTCAGGCAGACAGATAGACAGACAGATAGACAGTCGGGAACGGGAACTTATATGACTACTTATATGAATTAAATGAGATGCTCCACATCAGGAGCTGGGAAATGCCGGGCCGGGTCAGACAGACAGACAGACAGACAGACAGACAGACAGACAGACAGACAGACAGACAGACAGTCGGTAACGGGAACGAGAACTTATATGACTACTTATATGAATTAAATGAGATGCTCCCCACCAGGGTCTGGGCGAAGCCGGGCAGGGTCAGCTAGTTCTATATAAATAAACAAAGATCTATATCTTGGCTTTATTGACTACACAAAGGCTTTCGATAAAGTGAGACATGTCGACATGATAAGGATGCTTGAAGATCTACAAATTGACGGAAAAGACCTCAGACTTGTAAAAAACATATTGGAAACTACAAGCTGCCATCAGAATTGATAACGATGTAGGTCAATATCAGCCTATTAAAAGAGGTGTGAGACAGGGATGTGTAATGTCTCCAGATCTGTTTTCCCTGTACAGTGAAAATATTTTCAGACATATAGAAGATATGGAAGGAATCAACATTGGGGGACGATACATCAATATCATTAGATATGCAGATGATAGTCTTGATTGCAGACAATGAACAGGACCTGAAAAGTTTAGTAGATGTGGTTGTTGCACACAGTGAATAACTATGGTTAGAACTGAATATTAAGAAGACACAGATTATGGTCGTCACTGGGAAGAAGGAAATACCACAATGTGATATACGAGTAATTGGGCATATTCTTAAGCAAGTGAATCGATACAGTTATCTCGGCACAGTCTTAACATCTGATGGGAGATGTCTTGAAGAGATTAAAACACGAATTTCCATTGCGAAGGTAGCCTTTTGCAAGATAAAAAACATAGACCAATAAAAATATATCAATTTAAACGAGAAAAAGAGTGTTGAAGTGCAACATAGAACCTGTACGTTTGTATGGATATGAAGCATGGACAGTGAGCAGTCAAACTGAAAACATCTGATGTCTGTGAAAATGTCGTTTCTGGGGAAAATACAAAAGGGTACCATGGACAGACAGAAAAACCAATGAACAAGTTCTTCAAGAAACAAATGAAGATCGTAAACTGAGTAGAGTCATTAGACGTAGACAGTCAAAATTTTTTGGGCATGTTATGAGAAGAATTGACTTGGAAAACTTGGTGACGACCGGCAAGATCGAAGGGAAGAGACCAAGGGGAAGACCGAGAAGTAAATACGTGGATGGCTTAGCCATGTGGCATGGTGGAGACAGGAACACAGAGCTGATCCACGACTGTGGTGATGGAGTGAGTGGCATGGTCGAGACAGGAACACAGAGCTGATCCATGGCTGTGGTAATGGAGTGAGATGGCAGAACATGACCGCCCAAGCTTATCGGTATGGCACGTGATGGCTAGATGGAGTTTGCCATTGCTTTCTGAACGACTGGCACCAATACCATTTCGTAAAATCCCAACGCATAGCGGTCTGCTGCCAAATCCCCTGCAGCTGTGTTGCGAACGCGGGTATGCGGGTACTTCGTCCGTAACCCCATCGTAACGGAGAGTAAGGACTATGAGGATGATAAATATGATGATAATGATGATGATAATAATGATGATGATAACGACGATGATCAGAAAGAGGAGACGAGTGAGACACCCTAACTACCTAATAATTGACAACACCTGCATTCTCTCTCGCTTACTCACACACACCTTTCTCTTTAATCTTGGCTTAGCATTCATCTGTTATCACTTACATTAATTGTCGAATTTGAGCAGCATTGCAAAGCGTAACACGCTCTGACAGACTTACTAGCAAGATTAATAATGCCTCCATGTCTCTGTTTGTCATTCAGAGAAAAGATAAAAGAGTTGAAGGGCATTTAGTCGGCAGTTTTGTCTCGTACAGATGTTTTCGGTAAATTTGGTAAAATTAGGAGAATTTAAATGAATCCACTTTCTTGTTCGTGTTCATCGTCTGATATTAATACATATCAATCAATCAATTAATTAATCAATCATATAAAATAAAAGTATTATGTAAACGATCCTGTACCACGCCTTGAGGCAATTATGTATATGGTGCTAATTATGTAATGTTAAATGTATCCAGTCTCTTGTAGTTAGATATCTCCTGATTCTAATAAATATCAGTCACTCACTCAATCAATCAATCAATATAAAGTAAAAGTAAGTATTCCTTTTCCACGCCCCGGGCCTATTGAAATCATTATCATCATCAAGTGCCATGCCAGCTGGCGTAGGCGTTCATGTCTCTCGAGAGATCTCGGTCTTTGGTGTTCTGGATCAAATCTGCTGCTGATATTCCACTATGCTACCGTCGCAATCCATCCAGCGTCATTTCTCTTGGTCTTTCTCTGCCCCTCTTCCCCACGATTTTCCAGTCGTCACGATGTTCTCCAATGCCTTTCTTCTAATCACATTACCAAAGAAAGCTGTTTGTCTCTTTCTTATTGTTGTATATAATGTTCTAGTTTCATTAGCTTCTTGCAGGCAGTCGTTGTTAGTTACTGTGGCAGACCAAGGAATTCCTAACACTCGTCTCAGGAACCACATCGCTGTGGCTTTCAAGTTCTTCATAATTTGTTCATTTACATTCCAAGATTCACAGCGATACAATAAAACAGGTTCTATATAGCACTTCAACACTCTCTTTCTTACATTCACTGATAGTGACTTATTGCATGGGATACTGTTCATTTTCCTAAATGCAGTCTTTGCTTGTCCTATTCTGCTCTTAATGTCTGTTGTGCATCTTACGTCTGATGTTATAAGTGCCCCTAGGTATTTACAACTGTCCACTTTTATGTATATGGTGCTAGAATGAGAAATGGTGCATTAATATGTTTATAAACCATCTGTTATCCGATGAGTGTGTGTGGACGTTAACATGATTGCCGCTTTCATTTCCCACAACAATTCATGGTACTCATGTTAGGATATGTGAACATGGGAACTCAGGTGTACAAGTTCCTGCCTGAATGTGGACTCGAACTCATATCCACTAGGCCAGTACGCTAACCACTATGTTACTCAGGTCCTATTCTTTTTCTTTCGTTCGCTACTGAGGACCTATAATAACTCAAGCTTTTAAGAAAGTTAGTAGCCTAAACTTTACAGGACGTCGCAGCCAAACCCTGCATGCTTTGACTGTTCGTAATGTCTTGGCAAGTTTACGTTCAGTAATTTATAATTGCTTTCTGAACGACCGGCACGCATAGCATTGAATGAAAACCAACGCAAGGCGGTCTGCTGTCAAATCGCCCGCAGCTGTGTTTAGAACGCGGTATGCGGGATTACGAATTGCGCCCGTAACCCTTTCGCAACAGAGCAGGTAGAAATAGAGTGCCGTCGCCGTAATGAAGGTTGACTGTAGTATACCTTTTATGTCTCTTGATGTAATTGTGCGCTCCGACACACCACTGTCTGTCCCTATCTTGGCATTTATTTTCCACTTGCAACAGTGTGTATCTATTGCTCTCCTCTCTTTCACTTTCTGTTTGTTTCTCTCTTCTTTTAACCGTCATCCCCAACTAGGACACAGGCCATCACCCAACTTACTCCAAGTCCCCCCCCCCCCCCATCCTAGGCTATTCCACGCAGCTCTACCCTTGCCATCCCCCTATTATTCATTTCTTCTTTTCTTCGTGTGTTTTAGGTCTTCTTATATTTCTTTTAATTGTTGTAGAAAATGAAAAATTGGGCCTTAGTTTGAATATTAGAAAGGCAGAAATCGTGGTGATATCAAAGAAAGTGATTGTGCCTAAATGTGTAATTAAAGTAAAGGGCGTTATTTTGGAGCAAATGCAGAATTCAGATTTCTAGGCGCATGGGTAACATCAGATGGAAGATGCATCACTGAGATAAAGAACAATATAGGACAAGCAAAAACTTCATTCTATCAAATGAAAGTTCTTGAAAGTTAGTTCTTACATGTGACATATAACCAATGTTAACATAAGGTTGGGAATCGTGGACAATTAGTAGAAAGGCGAAAAAATCCCTGAAAGCCATGACGATGTGGTTTTATACAAGAATGCTGAAAATTAAATGGACAGTGAAAAAGAGCAAACTGAACGTCTTGAGAGAAGCTATGTCGTAAGGACAACATCACAAATATCAGAAAGAAGTAGCCTTCATTTGTGGCCACAGTAAGAAAAGAGAGAAACTGGAATATGTTGTGACAACAGGAAAGATTTGTGGAAAAAAGAGATAGAGGAAGGCAGTGGGAGAATATTCTTGACAGTCATGTGTCATGGCACGGAAGGGAGTCAACACACGAATTGATTCATGCTGTCGGAGAAGCATGATCGCCCACGCCACCCGCAAGGCACTGAATGATGATGATGATGATGATGATGATGTTTCTTTTGTCCTGTGACCTTCACACCAAGGCATTTCTGGTGCCTTCCACTTTGCCATCAATTATAGTTTCTAGCAGACCATATAAAGTAGCGCTTGGAAGACAATGTTGAATATAATCTTCAGAAAGTTTTATGGGACAATATTTATTATGGGACAATAAAACAACGTTTTAAAAGACAAACGAATCGACTTCATTGCCCTGGGTTTTATCATATAGGGCTCAGTCTCTTTCCGCGGTTACCACAAAGCAAGAACTCCGCAGCTCCAGCGACGACCCACACGGCATGATATAACCCTCGGTGTGGGGGTTGGGGGTGGCGATTCAGGCAGCTCAACCTGTTCTCCAAAAACGACGTGGCTGATGACGATGGTTTAAGAAAACGAACACGTAAGCGAGAAACGCAATCAGCGTTGGTGAGAATAAATGATGTGGTGAATGGAAACGCCTGGTTCGAATATCATAAGAGGCGACTTCATACACGGAAGCCCAGATAATGAAACGTTAATGCACATTGACAACATACTAATCAATGAAAGATATAGGAATATAATAATAAATCTGAAGGCAATGTCTAGCGCCGAGTGTAACGGTGATCACGTCACACTAAAGTGAGTTGAGTTAGTCAAGAACAGACCATACAGCACTCAGAGCATTTCCGCACGTGCTCCATCCTTACCTGCAACAGCCAGCGTAGAGTCCCAATACTAGTGGTACCAGTAATTGTCTGGTTGTATGTCTCGCGTCACATTAAGCGGACAAATACAAGTACGATTGAAGACGGAGGAAAGAGATTAAGAACATGCTACTTAATAAAGATATGCGCCAACGCAGATACAGAAAATCGAGAACGATACGGGTTGTTTGATAAAGATAGTTACAATGCAAAACTAAAATACAAAGTATAGATAAACAATGGGATCCGCGAAGGAACTCCATTTGTCAAAGAAACAAAGAAATATTACCAGAAATGAAAAACAGAATTATGAAGAAATTGACCACCGGAGAAATATTAAGTGGGTGAACTTCAGAAAGAAAAATTTAAATAGAATATGATAAAATAAACATAGTCGGGGCAAGAACAAAGAGCCGATTCACGACTCTGGTGATCGCGTGAGATGGCGAAACATGACCGCCCACGCCTACAGGCATGGCACATGATGATGATGATGATGATGATGATGATGATGATGATGATGATGATGATGATGATGATACAGCTAGAATGTATACCTCATGACAGTGTTACCTATCAGCTCGCCAGCACCACCCTCTACTCCTCCTCGTGCCTCTATGTCTCTGTTTGTATGTGTTTACTCACTGACCCTACTTGTCACGACTCCAATGTCGGCGGCAGCACGAGACATATGTCGAGGCTTGCACGTGAGAGACACCGAGAGGTCGGGAAGCGAGTGCCAATAATTATTTGTGAAAACAGAGAGCTCGAAGATCTGGATCACGTTCCGACGTGATGAATCAATTCACGATCGGGCTTCAAATGAAAACCTTAAAAGTGAGATAAAAATTATAATAACCATGCCATTGTGTTATAACCTGCCAATATTATTGTTAAGGCTGTCAAGAGGGTTAAGCATATGACATCACGATGCAGACGAACACGGTGACGTGATATGCACAGTTTAAAGATGACCGTTCCCTCATATATACCCTTGTCAGGTAGATTAAACAGTGGGTACAATATCTAATCTGGAATAAACAGTGGATATAATATCTAATCTGGAATAAACAGTGGGTATAATATCTAATCAGGAATAAACAGTGGGTATAATATCTAATCTGGAATAAACAGTGGGTATAATATCTAATCTGGAATAAACAGTGGGTATAATATGTAATCTGGAATAAACAATGGGTATAATATCTCATCTGAAACAAACAGTGGGTATAATATCTAATCTGAAATAAACAGTGGGTATAATATCTAATCTGGAATAAACAGTAGGTATAATATCTAATCTGGAACAAACAGTGGGTATAATATCTAATCTGGAATAAACAGTGGGTATAACATCTAATCTGGAACACACAGTGGGTATAATATCTAATCTAGAATAAACAGTGGGTATAATATCTAATCTGGAACAAACAGTAGGTATAATATCTAAACTGGAATAAAAAGTGGGTATAACATCTAATCTGGAACACACAGTGGGTATAATATCTAAACTGGAATAAAAAGTGGGTATAATAACTAATCTAGAATAAACAGTGGGTGTAATAACTAATCTAGAATAAACAGTGGGTGTAATATCTAATCTGGAAAAAACAGTGGGTATAATATCTAATCTGGAAAAAACAGTGGGTATAATAACTAATCTAGAATAAACAGTGGGTGTAATATATAATCTGGAACAAACAGTAGGTATAATATCTAAACTGGAATAAAAAGTGGGTATAATATCTAATCTGGAACAAACAGTGGGTATAATATCTAATCTAGAATAAACAGTGGGTATAACATCTAATCTGCAACAAACAGTAGGTATAATATCTAATCTGGAACAAACAGTGGGTATAATATCTAATCTAGAATAAACAGTGGGTGTAATATATAATCTGGAACAAACAGTAGGTATAATATCTAAACTGGAACAAACAGTAGGTATAATATCTAATATGGAACAAACAGTGGGTATAATATCTAATCTAGAATAAACAGCCCCAGAAGTCGGATGTGTCGGCCTAACGGCGCAAGAACGCAGCTCTGCTATAAACAGGCACAACGCAATCACATCCGGAGAAAGAAACTCCGGATGAACGAAGAAGAAGAAGAAGAAGAAGAAGAATAAACAGTGGGTATAATGTCTAATCTGGAACAAACAGTAGGTATAATATCTAAACTGGAATAAAAAGTGGGTATAACATCTAATCTCACCTGCCGCCCAGTGCTAGTGAATTCAATCCGCTTGGGGTGGACTCGAATTGTAAACAATAACATGATCCCCCAGGTGGACCCTGCTTGGTGCGTGTACCAGGAAATGTCGTGAAAAAGCTAAGCCGGCCGGTGTGATACTGACCACAGCACTGACAGAATGCCTATTGTTCTATACACGTATGGGTGACCGGCGTGGAGGAAGAGGTTTTGATACTTGGGCTCGTCGCTTACTATGGGGAGGATGGAGTATGACCACCTATCCCCTCATGCACTCCGGCATGTGTTGTGATGGTCATATTACGTCACAGACCATAGGAGGTTCCCTGATATGTGGAGATACATTACCGCCAAGCCTTCATTTCGGAGGCGGCACTGGATAGTGATTATGATGCTAATAATGATGATGTTGATAACACTGATGATGATGTTGACAACACTGATGATGATGTTGATAACTGTCCTGTTATTCCCGAGAGGAGATTGGAATCAACAAGCACATCTTTAAACTTAGTATCTGTTGGGATTATTGACTGACTTTGGTCTACACTCCTCTCTTCTGTCTTCCATTCCATATATCTATTTCTTTCTCTCTCTCTCTATTATTCCCTCAACACATACTCCGACAACAGTTCCTTTCAACGATAAGATAAAAGATTTATTAATAAAAAAACTATGTCTGGTGTATGTATGGATATTGTCTATGTTGTTGGTATGTTCTTCTAGTGTGGTTGCCAGATATGAACTCTGAATGTCTATCAGCTGTGTTGCTTCTCGTCCTTTAATTCTTCAAGATCACAGGACAACACATCAAACAGGACAGAGCTCACCCGGGATGATCCGTATGCTTGAATCTGATGGTAAATCCGTTATTGAATGAAACAAAAACTGTTCACCACTGAGTCAAGGTACCGTAATAAAAGTCTCGTAAGTTTATGAATGCGCCTGAATCTGTTTCATGACGGTAAGTATCCAACCTCGGAAAACCACCACATCGTCACAGTTCTTCTTATAGTCTTTCCTTACTAATACTGTTTTACTTGTCTAATCTTTCTTCCCTATGCCTACACTACGTTTGTAGTTGTAAGTATCCCTACTTGCCACAGTTTAACCTCTTTTCCTTTTTAAGGGTTTTAGTGGTATGTTCGTTTGAGCATACAGTGTTCTGTATTGGATTTAACTTATTTATTTCTTCATCTTAAAACCTGCTCATATTCTGTTTGATCCCATGTAAGTATGTTATTTACTCAAGGGTATTCCTCTTCATCTCTTCTCTGCTTTCACTAGGAGATTGGAACCTGGAGAAGTATAACAAATCCAGTGATAAGCGTCTGCCCCTTACTACTACTTATGCAAGTGTCCTTCTCCAGCCATAATGACAAGGCTTCCGAAGTGAACACCCGCATAAGACATATGAATTCACCAAAGTCTAAACTATCCACTAATAGAAAGCCATGGTAAATGCTATTCACTTACATCTATATTCCTATGCTAAACTATACTCTAATATATTAATACCTTATAAACATCCTAGTCTGAATTGGGAGTACTAATGCACAATAGATACACAAACGTTCATCCGAACGCAGCACAACCCTTTACATAATCCTTCTCTCCCGAAACCTCAGAAACACACTCTCTCGACACAAAGACGTAGCCACTCTTTTATAGGTCATCTTTGTCGCATAGTCCTTGACATTGCTGGACACCTCACATCCAGACTGCATTATCATCGTTAGTGGAAAAATTACAGCTCTGAACCGTTTCACATCCATACCGCAATATGCTGTCCAATCATCTCTCTGCTTTAGTCGCAAACCAATTTTTCCACTCGACATTTTACCTGTGCGGTTAGCCGTTTCTGTCTTGACCTATAAACACCTGTCTGGTCAACCCGTTGTTTGTTAACCCTTCTTCTACCTGGTTAGTCGGTGTATACAGTCGTCTATCTGGGAATCATTAACTCTCAGTATTTCACGACAATAACACTGATGATGATGTTGACAACACTGATGATGATGTTGATAACACTGATGATGTTGATAACACTGATGATGATGTTGACAACACTGATGATGTTGATAACACTGATGATGTTGATAACACTGATGATGTTGATAACACTGATGATGTTGATAACACTGATGATGTTGATAACACTGATGATGATGTTGACAACACTGATGATGATGTTGACAACACTGATGATGATGTTGATAACACTGATGATGATGTTGACAACACTGATGATGATGTTGACAACACTGATGATGTTGATAACACTGATGATGATGTTGATAACACTGATGATGATGTTGACAACACTGATGATGTTGATAACACTGATGATGTTGATAACACTGATGATGTTGATAACACTGATGATGTTGATAACACTGATGATGTTGATAACACTGATGATGATGTTGACAACACTGATGATGATGTTGACAACACTGATGATGTTGATAACACTGATGATGATGTTGACAACATTGATGATGATGTTGACAACATTGATGATGTTGATAACACTGATGATGATGTTGACAACACTGATGATGTTGATAACACTGATGATGTTGATAACACTGATGATGATGTTGACAACACTGATGATGTTGATAACACTGATGATGTTGATAACACTAATGATGATGTTGACAACATTGATGATGATGTTGACAACACTGATGATGATGTTGACAACACTGATGATGATGCTGATAACAACGATGATGATGTTGAAAAATACTGATGATTATGTTGAGACCACGGATGATTATGTTGACAACACTGATGATGATGTTGACAACAATGATGATGATGTTGATAACACTGATGGTGATGATAACAATCATGATGATGACAATCATGATTAAAATGGCAATAATAACAACAATGATAATGATGAAGATGATGATGATTCAATCAATCATGTGCCATGCCGGAAAGCGTGGGCGGTCATGACTCGCCATTTCACTCGATCACCAGTGTCGTTATGACAATGATGATGATGATGATAATGAAGATGATGATGATGATGATGATGATGATTACAATCATGATGATGACAATCATGATGATGACAATGATTCTTCAAGGAACCATGTAAATAACCAGTTACCATAAACCACGCGTCTACGTAAACATACTCCGAACACCTCTTCGAAATCTAACCGTTTCACTCAAAGGGCACTCTCTTTCTAAAACATGGGCAGATGCGCAACGACGGGGGAAAACTAGCATAGGAGAAGACTGATAACCTAAGACATTCGCTGTAGGGTCATTCCACTGCCAGGAACAATAAACGCCTGTCTATAGTACCAAGAAAACAGGAGCAGCAAATAGCAAAAGTAACAACAATAAATATCAAAGCTCTCCTGGTTCGCTTCAGAATATGCAAGATAAATACAATCACAGGTATATATAGGCACTGTTGTCTACGTGGCCGTGAGGCTTAAGAATAACTAGAACAGGAGAAGCAGTTTGTGAGCTTTACTAGAACACAACTACAAGTCACAAAATGGACGTTGCGGTTAAAACTTCGTCAGCACAGAATAAACAAACACAAACCGACAGAACTACACGAAAAGCACTACATGAAAATATCAATATAAAACTTACTTATCTATATCCTTGTTGTGGCTGGCTACGTTCTACAATGATCAGCGCGTATGATGACTTACAATGGAGTGAATCTCCGGAAGGTTTATGCGATTTTGTTGAAAATTTTGGTGTGCTGACGGCGGAGTAGTGGGTTTATTCTTTATACCTTTCGGTTAGGCTTCAACGTTGACCATTCCCCCCCCCCCCCAATTGTCTAGAAAGCGATGGCAAACTACTAAAAATAAATTGCCTATTAAATCAGCCTGGGTTGGATTTATCACAGCGACCTGCAAAATGCATGCATATTTTGTTGTTACTGTCACTCTTGTCGGTCTCCGTGGCAAAGGCTTGCAGACGAGATTCGTAAGACTGCTTACCCACGTTTGAAACAAAGCTGGGACTGATTTGGCAGCAGATCGTGATGCGCTGGATTTTAACGTGTTGGTATGGGAGCCAGTCGTTCAGAAAGCAATGGCAAACTACTGAACGTAAACTTGCCAAGACATCAACAACAGCAGTAAAATGCTGGTGTTGACAGCGATGTCCTGCAAAATAAGATATGCAAAAAAAAAAAAAAAAAAAAAAAAAACGTCACTTATAAGTACAGGAAACAACGGAGTTCCCGTGGCTATTACGTTTACTTGTCTGGTCGATGGCCGTGTGTTCTAACACTTTTGGAGTTGGGGAATTTTAACGTAAAAATTGTCTAGGTCGACCTATGTTGCTAGTTAGTTGCATGTCCTTTACAGGATGTAGCAATCAACTCCAGCATAGTTTTGTTGTTTGTGATTTACAAGGAAGGTTTACGTTTAGTAGTTTGCCATTGATTTCTGAACGACCTACGCTCATACCATTATTAAAAATTAACACAAGGCGGTCTGCTTCCACATTGCCAACATATGATTTTGAACGCGATATGTGGGAATATGAATCGCCTCAGACGCCGGCAAACTAGGTCGGGTAACATGAAGTACCAAGGGAAGTAAAAGCGCCCGGGACGATATTGACAACGCTACTATTGAGAGAATGATACCTCTAGGGGTGAGAAGAGAGTAGAACTATCTCGGAAATTATGACAACATTTTATAAGGGAATGAATTCATACCTTATTTGATAAGGGAGACAACTCGAGAAAATCATGACTCACTTATGTTATGCATTGTTTATGTTCATTATTACACATGCAACTAATCACCATCACTAAATGTTTAATACTGGAGACAGTTATGTTGATTATTGAGTAGTCTTTTATCTTGCAGTTTTATAATGTGTTCGTTTTGTTAGTATGACTTTTTACATAATTAGTCACATATGAAGTTCGTTATAATTATGTGTTTAGTATATTATGGGGACGATTGCAGATGGCAGAGTATGTTGAAATTAGAACAACAGCTTACGCAAATTTCGAATGAGGAACAACTTTATTTTACAAGAAAATAGTCCCTTTGATCGTTAGCAGGGTCTAAATCAGATATGACTAACCCACTGTATGACAGTATGCGGTACTACCTGCTGTTTGTTAGCACTGAATGTTGGGCGGCGCTTACCAAACCCGACACCCCACATTTTGCCAACGGCTTCGGACTGAAGAAGCGTAATTGCGAGGATAACAGGTTTATCCTGGTGCAAGGAAATGCAACTAATAAACCGGTGGTTCTCAACCTCTTTTGACCTATGCACTCCTTCACCATATGTTCAGAACATCATTCTCTCTCTCTCTCTCTCTCTCTCTCTCTCTCTCTCTCTCTCTCTCTCTCTCTCTCTCTCTCTCTCTCTCTCTCTCATTCTCTCTCTCATTCTCTCTCTCATTCTCTCTCTCTCCCTCTCCCCTTCTTTTTCGTATTTTCTCCCTTTAAATGAAAATGGACACCGGGCATTGTAAACACCTTGAGCATGAGGCCGAACGAGGCAGGAGGAATAGCAAGAGATCGTGAGGTTGCTTGACTCGTTGTGATGACTGAGCGGTTCTGTACAGGTCTCGCCAAATGATGGCGACATCGTAAAAGATTGAGAGGAAGAGAGGCACGGCTTGGCCAAGAGAGAAGATGCTAGGTAGTTTGATATGGCATGGAGGAATGTCTGTATCAAAAATAATTGCAGTGTGCGAGACAGAAAGGTGTGGACAGACATGATCACCAACGCCACACCGCATGGACTATAAGAAGATTTGCAGTACAGGAAACAGAAGGCTGTGGACAGACATGATCACCAACGCCACACCGCATGGAGACCCACACTCTTACACATAAACACGCACACGACCTCGTACATACACACAGAAACACTCACGCATGCACACAAACATAAACACATTCATACATACACACTCATACGTACAAACACTCATACACATACCCACACACTCACAAATGGTGTTTGTCCATCAAGGATGATAATGACCATTCATTTCATCCAGTGGAGTTGAAAGTTTGGGGCCCTTATTTCTAAGATCGCTTGGTACGAGCCGCCTGTGTGCAGGTCTGCGACCATGACTGCCAGCGTACTCACGCCTGCCGCTTCGCCGCCCGCCCACCGCCAAAGGGTTTGAAGGTGATAGATGAAGTTGGATGAAGAATGAATGGGATAAAAGTAAGGAAGAGTTGCTCAATTCGTCGATCGGACTCTTTCGCCTGAGTCCATCTGAATCAAATGGCGAGACAATTCAATACGACTGGAGACGAATATAGGTGCAGTGGATTACCAGGGTTGTATACTTTCCACAACGCTTTGCGGGTAAACGCCGTCTTGCCCGTTGAATCATCAATGATTTCTTCCACACAGGCTGCCGAATCATGTCTTCATACGCTGGGTAGGCGGCATACCCTAGTTGACCGATTGGTTTGACGCCGAACCGATTACCCGTGCCTGGTTTTGCCAACATGTCAGAGCGGATGCCCATGGGGTGGCCGCTGTCGCATGCTGATAACTACTGCACTCACACATACACACACATACATAAACGCACTCGTACACATACACATCACACATACTCAGACAGAAGGTTATACACAGACATGATTACAAACGCCACATGGCATGGACACACACACATTCTTACACATAAACTCTTACACCCTCACAGCAGAAGCACACTCAGACATACATACACACATTCCCACATATATACATACATAATCACACTCACACACACACACACACACACAGACACACGCGCACACACGCCCACTCACGCACACACGCACACACACTCACACAAGCTTATACTGCGACACTGAAGGTAAAACTAATCCCTCAGCAGATACTACCGTAGGGCCGCGAGACGTTAGACCTTCACAATTTCTAGGCTACAACATTTGAAGGGAAATAGTCGGCGCCCCCGCTGCTACCACCTTAAATGTGAGAATAAGTTACTTTAGATCGTTAGTACAGCATTTAAAGGGAAATAGCCGACGCCCCCGCCGTTACCGCCTTAAATTTGAGAATAAGTTACTTTAGATCGTTAGTACAGCATTTAAAGGGAAATAGTTGGCGCCCCCGCCGTTACCGCCTTAAATTTGAGAATAAGTTACTTTAGATCGTTAGTACAGCATTTAAAGGGAAATAGCCGGCGAACCCGCTGCTCATCATCATCATCATCAAGTGCCGTGCCGGCTGGCGTAGGCGTTCATGGCTCTCCATAGATCTCGGTCTTTGGTTTTCTGGATCAACTCTGCTGCTGATATTCCTCCATGCCACCGTCTCAATCCATCGAGCATCACTTCTCTTGGTCTACCTCTGCCTCTCTTCCCCTCGATCTTTCCAGTTGTTACGATGTTCTCCAATGCCTCTCTTCTCATCACATGACCGAGGAAAGCTGTTTGTCTCTGTCTTATTGTTGTATATAATGTTCTAGTTTCATTAGCCTGTTTCAGGCAGTCGTCGTTAGTTACTCTGGCAGTCCAAGGAATTCGCAACATTCGTCTCAGGAACCACATCTCTGTTGCTTCTAATTTCTTCTTAATTTGTTCATTTACATTCCAAGATTCACGGCCATACAGCAAAACTGGTTCTACATAGCATTTCAGCACTCTCTTTCTTACATTCAGTGACAGTGACTTATTGCATAAGATACTCTTCATTTTATGAAATGCGGCTTTTGCCTGCCCTATTCTGCTCCTAATCTCTGTTGTACATCTCCCATCTGATGTTATAAATGCCCCTAGGTATCTAAAATTATCAACTTGGTTAAGGATTTTCCCTTCTATTTCTATGTCACATTTTGGTGTCACCATTTTCTTTGATATTACCATTGTTACTGTTTTCTTGATATTCAAGTTGAGTCCTTTCCTTGCACTCTCTGTTACTACAACGTCTAATAATTGTTGTAGGTCTGTTGAATTATCCGCCACCAATACTGTGTCATCTGCATAGCGTATATTATTTATATTATAACCTCCAACTAGTATTCCTGGCATCTCTTTGATCTCTCTCATTATTACTTCGCTATACAGGGAGAAAAGATCTGGTGACAAGACACACCCTTGTCGTACTCCTAGCTTTATCTGTTCATAACTACCCTCTTTATTTCCCATTTTAATTGCTGCTACTTGGTTCCAGTAAATATTCTTTATTATTCTTAAATCTTTTCCATCAGTGTTGATATCTTCCAACATTTTAATCAGTTCATCATGTTTTACTTTATCAAATGCCTTAGTATAATCTATGAAGCACAAATATATGTCCCTCTGTTTCTCTATTGACCTTTCTATTAGTGTCCGCAATGTATAAATTGCATTGTTTGTGCCCTTTCCTTCCACAAATCCATACTGTTCTTCACTAATTTCCATTTTTATTTTCTTTTTGGTTCTTCTCATTATGATTCTGAGTAGAAGCTTAGTGATATGGTTTATAAGGTTAATTGTACGAAAATCGTCACAATCAATTGCTCCTGGTCTTTTTGGTATAGCTATAAATACAGATTTCAGCATATCACTGGGTAAATATCCACTGCTGTAAATATCATTCAACATTTTGGTTAATATATCTACTCCAAATTCTCCCAATACTTCTAATTCTTCTATTGTGATTTCATCTGGCCCAGCTGTTTTTCCTTTCTTCATACGTTTCATAGCGACAGCGACTTCTTCTTTCAGAATAGGTGGACCTTCTAAGTTACTATCTTCTGTTAATTCTGCCCTTTCTCCTTCATATAATTCTCTTATATACTCATTCCACCTCTTCATTATAGCATCTTCCTCTAATATTATCTTTCCTGTTTTTGATTTCAAACACCCTGTATTTATTCTTATTTTTTTCCCTGTAAGCTCACTGATTTGTCTGTGCATATTTTTTGTATCTTTAATGGAATTTAATTCAATTTTTTTGCCGCTGCTACCACCTTAAATTGGAGAATAAGTTGTTTTAGATCGTTAGTACAGCAATTAAAGGGAAATAGCCGGCGCCCCCGCCGTTACCGCCTTAAATTTGAGAATAAGTTACTTTAGATCGTTAGTACAGCATTTAAAGGGAAATAGCCGGCGAACCCGCTGCTACCACCTTAAATTTGAGAATAAGTTACTTTAGATCGTTAGTACGGCATTGAAGAGAAATAGTCGGCGCCCCCGCCGTTCCCGCCTTAAATTTGAGAATTAGTTACTTTAGATCGTTAGTACAGCATTTAAAGGGAAATAGCCGGCGAACCCGCTGCTACCACCTTAAATTTGAGAATACGTTACTTTAGATCGTTAGTACGGCATTTGAAGGGAAATAGTCGGCGCCCCCACCGTTACCGCCTTAAATTTGAGAATACGTTACTTTAGATCGTTAGTACAGCATTTAAAGGGAAATAGTCGGCACCCCCGCCGTTACCGCCTTAAATTTGAGAATAAGTTACTTTAGATCGTTAGTACAGCATTTAAAGGGAAATAGCCGGTGCCCCCGCCGCTACCGCCTTAAATTTGAGAATAAGTTACTTTAGATCGTTAGTACAGCATTTAAAGGGAAATAGTCGGCACCCCCGCCGTTACCGCCTTAAATTTGAGAATAAGTTACTTTAGATCGTTAGTACAGCATTTAAAGGGAAATAGCCGGCGAACCCGCTGCTACCACCTTAAATTTGAGAATAAGTTACTTTAGATCGTTAGTACGGCATTGAAGGGAAATAGTCGGCGCCCCCGCCGTTACCGCCTTAAATTTGAGAATAAGTTACTTTAGATCGTTAGTACAGCATTTAAAGGGAAATAGCCGGCGAACCCGCTGCTACCACCTTAAATTTGAGAATAAGTTACTTTAGATCGTTAGTACGTCATTTGAGGGGAAATAGTCGGCGCCCCCGCCGTTACCGCCTTAAATTTGAGAATACGTTACTTTAGATCGTTAGTACAGCATTTAAAGGGAAATAGTTGGCGCCCCCGCCGTTACCGCCTTAAATTTGAGAATAAGTTACTTTAGATCGTTAGTACAGCATTTAAAGGGAAATGGCCGGCGAACCCGCTGCTACCACCTTAAATTTGAGAATAAGTTACTTTAGATTGTTAGTACGTCATTTGAGGGGAAATAGTCGGCGCCCCCGCCGTTACCGCCTTAAATTTGAGAATAAGTTACTTTAGATCGTTAGTACAGCATTTAAAGGGAAATAGCCGGCGAACCCGCTGCTACCACCTTAAATTTGAGAATAAGTTACTTTAGATCGTTAGTACGTCATTTGAGGGGAAATAGTCGGCGGCCCCCGCCGTTACCGCCTTAAATTTGAGAATACGTTACTTTAGATCTTAGTGCAGCATTTAAAGGGAAATAGTCGGCACCCCCGCCGTTACCGCCTTAAATTTGAGAATAAGTTACTTTAGATCGTTAGTACAGCATTTAAAGGGAAATAGCCGGCGAACCCGCTGCTACCACCTTAAATTTGAGAATAAGTTACTTTAGATCGTTAGTACGGCATTGAAGGGAAATAGTCAGCGCCCCGGCCGTTACCGCCTTAAATTTGAGAATAAGTTACTTTAGATCGTTAGTACAGCATTTAAAGGGAAATAGCCGGCGAACCCGCTGCTACCACCTTAAATTTCGTCGCCTGTCCACCCCCCTCCCCTTTCCATTCCTGCCACCCCCTCCCCCACCCGGTAAACAATACAGAGAATTGTCGGGTACCCGTGTTTATGAAGCTGGATCGAACCCATAATCACGCTGGCAAGAAAATAAAATCCTGACTCTGCTAGGACTTGAACTCGAATTAGTCTCTGCAAGCAAGAGCACTAACTCACATGCCATCGCCACCCCCTTAGGAATATATCTGGGGCAAATAATCTTCCGTGGAATTTGTGGATTGTGCCATGTTTTGTTTTTGTTTTTGTTTACCAAGGGAGGTAACTTGCTAATTTATAAACAACTTTTTGTTTGGGATTTTAGCAAGACATCGTAGGGAAAAGTTTATGAAAGAATACATTAATCTTTTGAAGTAAATTATAAGCAACTGGAAATGCAATTATCTGAAATAAGAAACAATGCAGCACAAATATTATACATGTTTCTAAAGAGAATTGTAGAAGTGAGTCTCGTATATGCATATTTAACTCTGTAGTTGAAAAGCAAAGTTAATTTTCATAACAGTTCGTTGGATATTTTCGTCTGTTAGTATACTTTGTTGTATTGATTGATTGATTGATTTAGGAATCGACATCACAGCATTCGGGGTATTCCCATAAGCGCTCCGTCTCCATCCTCAGCAGCCAGCGAAGAGTTCCAACACTAATAGTACCAGTAGCAATCTGATTATATGTCCGTCTCGCCTTTCCTCTGAGCGTTGAGCGCCGGCCAGATCCCCTCGTCACTCCTCGCTGTCTCATTCTTGCCAGACCATGGTAATCCATTTGCTTCTCCGAGGTGTGCACGTGCTCGCACAAGGCCGCAACCACGTCTGCCTTGTCATGTATCAATACTCCACCAAGTTCTGCAGAGCCAGCCAATCTGTCCGCCTGTTCATTTCCCAGCACACCGGCATGCCCCGGAGAAAAGATCCAGGCGATGATTGTCACCCGTGACCTCCGAAGCTAAGCAAGCCACTCCGCACGAAGCCTGTCCGCCCTCACCCTCGTCAGCATGCTTTCTGAGTCAGTTTCAATCATGATGTGTGTGTGTGTCGAATTCTCCATCCAGCGGAGAGCCGCAGTGACCGCCTCCACCTCCATTCTTAAGCTGGATGTTGTGGTTGTCAAGGTCTCACTTAAGCAGATAAGGGACGTAATATAGATAGAGAAGGAACTTAGAAACAGGTGATGAATAGGGGAGAGAATAGAAGAGACTCGAACATTCGAGACAGACGAGTCAGAGGTCAAACTACGCAGTACGCCCAGCCACAACCCGGCAGAAGCGTGAAGGGTGAAACCCCACTAGACGCACGAAGGGGCAAGCACACCGTGTCCAACTCCTGAGAGTAGAGAAGGTAGACGGCCACTGGACATTGACGGAAGAGGGTGTAGCTTCTAGAGGGAGACACATGGACAGACTTTACTTAAATCCTAAAGATATAAGTGATAGACATAATTGAGATGTTGTGTAGAGATATGTGAATGCTTTGTATAATGAATTTGTATGTAATGTGATAACCATTGTGCGAGAAGATTATTTCGCCAGATGACAGATATTGTAATAAAGTATAACGACGATAATCGAACTTAGAGTTCTGTCTTATCTGTGCTCGCACTATTCTACCTGTCTGAACCCAAGTTTCTCTATCCCTATTTATGACACGTTGACAGGTAAAATACTTGGGGGATCCTGTCCGTTTTGGCAGTCCCAAGACAGTGCCAAGTAACAATTAGAAATAATACATTGACGGTTCTTGGCCTTTTTATTTTTTTATTTTTGCATATCCTTTACACGACATCGCTGTCAACAGCAGCATCTTTCAGCTGTCTGTTGATTTCTTGGCAAGATTACGCTCAGTAGTTTGCCATTGCTTTCTGAGCGGCCGGCTCAGTATCCCTCAAGTCACCAGCGGTGGTCGAACCGCTCCCAGTTCTCTCCCGCTACGAGACTCTGCGTGATAAACGGGATTACGGAGAAAGTGTTGTAACCCCTCAGCCAGAGAGACCGGCGGTTCTTGGCCTAGCCAAGTAAAAACAAAAATTATACACGACATCGACAAAGTCTAAACACTATACAGTAAATACTGTTCTGTTGAACTGTGCTATCCACTCCTCTCTCAAAATAGAAATTCATAATGCTAACTCTCACCATAAACATGACATTGACGTGACGTGACAAAATACTAATGTTTTTCTCTCTAATAACAGGTTGTTCCATGATGCATTTTGTATGATGTAAATTGTCCACCAACAGAAGCAGAAACATCCAGTGAACCAAACAGCGGTAGTACTGAGGAAGCATCATTTACATCAGCTAAGTCCCAAAAATTTATTATAAATTGTATCTCTAAACGATACTCAATTTGGTTTTCACATGTAAAGTTTGTTTACTATTGATATATATTTGTACTAGTGGTATAATTAAGATATTAAGGGACGAAACCAAAAATTGTATAACAAAAATTTGTCAAAGGGAATTAATCTTCCAAAAATAATTATTTTCAAAATCTAGAAAATGTCAACACTAGAAAAGTGCATTGAGCTAGGGTTAAAGCTAGGTTATACAGCAGACAAATTAGCAGAATGGAGTCAGAAAACATATGCAGAAAATCTAATGAGAGAAGAAAAATATTTCTTTATTACTTGTTCAAAATTTAATTTACAAATATGTCCATTTTTCTGTAAAGTTTTCTTTCACAGATATGCATGTATATTTCGATAAAACACGTTGACAGGTGACTCAACGTAATTTATATTAACTAGCAAATTTTCTTCTAAACCTATTAATTTTTGCAACCATTCTGAATTAAATTGTAATCTATCCTATTGTTATCGGTACACTAGTACCAAGTATTCACGTTAAATTTTTCTATTACCGCAAAATTTTCCTAAGGGCGATAAACTTTACCATAACCTCATTTGTAATTTTTAAACACATAAAATTTTGGAATGAGAGATGTGTAAATGAGAGGGTGAATGTAATAAATGAAGGAATGATGTACATTGCGTGCAAATCGTACGCGCCACTGTTAAATTATAATTTGTACGCGTCTGGTGTAAAATGTAACATTTGTCACAAAATTTTTATACGTGTTTAGATAGATTACAAGGGAATTAATAGAATCAATCTAAGAATCACTGCTCGAAAGTCCAAGTCATGAATTACACATATCAGGTGAATCATGACAAGGGAAATTCTAGCTCGTGACACTTAGAGAAATCCTAACACATAAACAGCAAGAACAAACAGGTATCTCATACACTAAAGACATCAGTTCAAATACAGATTCTCAACACTCAAGAAAAACAGTTAACGCACATACACTTTTATAGAACACTAAAAGGGAGATTAGCAGACACTAACAGAATAACAGGGACATAAGCAATTAGTGGATGAAAACAAAGTATTTGCAAATTATACACCACCAACATACGGAAGTAAAAAAGTGTATACAGTTACACATTAAGGGGCAATGGCTTGCATATATTCTTAAAAGGGCCAAGGCAATTCGCCTTGATGAGACTATGTAATAGGAGGCATTGTCCAGGACATCTTGTTTGGATGTCTGAGAAGGACGCATTTGGGGAACGCAAGAGTTCACAATCTTAGTCGTCAGGGAACTTCGGTCTGGATAGCCTTAATTTAAGAATAGAAGGAAAATTATACTCTTGAGCAACCACCCGAGATAGCAGTACTCAACGTACATTAGTTGCTAGTGCGGCAATACATATAACAGAGTTACCATCTACTAGATTACTACCATGAACCATATACTTATTCCTGTGACCCCTTGATAGAATTAATTCCAACTAATTAAGAAATACCAAACCCATAGGAGGGGGATGGTTGACCATGCCAAGGTCTCACTTAAGCAGATAAGGGACGTAATATAGATAGAGAAGGAACATAGAAACAGGGGATGAATAGGGGAGAGAATAGAAGAGACTCGAACATTCGAGACAGACGAGTCAGAGGTCAAACTACGCAGTACGCCCAGCCACAACCCGGCAGAAGCGTGAAGGGTGAAACCCCACCAGACGCACGAAGGGGCAAGCACACCGTGTCCAACTCCTGAGAGTAGAGAAGGTAGACGGCCACTGGACATTGACGGAAGAGGGTGTAGCTTCTAGAGGGAGACACATGGACAGACTTTACTTAAATCCTAAAGATATTAGTGATAGACATAATTGAGATGTTGTGTAGAGATATGTGAATGCTTTGTATAATGAATTTGTATGTAATGTGATAACCATTGTGCGAGAAGATTATTTCGCCAGATGACAGATATTGTAATAAAGTATAACGACGATAATCGAACTTAGAGTTCTGTCTTATCTGTGCTCGCACTATTCTACCTGTCTGAACCCAAGTTTCTATATCCCTATTTATGACACGTCGACAGTGGTATCATATGCCAGGCTCTCCTGCCCCAAACGTCGACCATTGGCTTTGGCTATGAACCCCCAGCCACTTTTCTCACCTCTTGACACCGAACCATCTGTGTAGATAATCACATCACCCGAGTTAGCATTGTCCTGAATTAGTTGCTGGATTTCCACTTCCGTGGCCTCTGCTGGTCACTCCCTGCACTCCTGGCTTAATGTGATTATAACTCTGCACAATTCTGACTGCTCCGCTGGCACTCTGACTCACTCCTCGCTACGCCTAATGTTCTCCAAGGGGCACTCCTGTCTGGTCGTATCCTTTGCCTGAGCCATCCATGATTTCCCTCTTATCAGTCGCTGACCCTTAACTGCGTCCAGCGCCTCACGCAGTGGGTGGTCTGTGTCTGCAGCTACTCTGAGGTATGCCTTCGCCTGCAACACCTTGAGCCTACCAGCAACACTCGGCAGACCAAGGATGTAACACAACTGGGGTGTCTCTGGTGCATCCCAGAATGACCCGCATAGCTTCGTTCTGTATGCGCTCTAACTTCACCAGCTGACTCTCTGAGACAGTGAGCAGACCTAATTCATAATCAATTACTGAGAGGATCAAGTGCTGGTATAGTATGAAAAGCATTCTCTGCTCTGTGTCCATTGCAGCCATAGTTTTAAGTGCACTGAGTCCCTTTTGAGATCTTGTCACAACCGTCTCCACATGGTCCTTGAAGGATAGGCTCCCGTCAAAAGTGATCCCCAGATACTTCAGTTTGTTCCCTCTGCTGACATTTCTACCATCTATCGCGAGGCTTGGGACATCCGCTCTCACAATCCTGTTGTCCAGAGAGCACAACAAAACAGTCGCCTTTTCCGGGTGGATGACAGCACCCATTTCAGTGCACCAGTCAATCACTTTGTCTACTGTTGCCTGTAGCTCCTGGGCTGTTTGCTCCCTATCTCTCCCCTGCCTATAAGCAAGATTATCATCTGCAAATGTTAGTATTCTTCCAACCCCTGGTGCTTCTAGGTTTGCAATCTTGCTTGTATACACACTAAAGAGCACCGGTGAGACTGCAGATCCCTGTGGCAGTCCCGGGGTTAAAATATGTGGCTCTGAGGTCCATGCGCCCAGACGGAGAACAACCCGACGAGAGTGCAGGACGGCTGCTATCCAGTTCACGAACCAGGGATTGACCCTCTTCTCCATCAGTGCGGTCATCAAAATATCATATCGAACTCTATTGTACGCATCCTCGAGATCAAGCGCTGCCGCCATCGTTTCTTGTCTACTCTGGAACCTTTCATAAACGTCAAAGGCAAAAGTGGCTGCATTTGACCAGGTATCTTTTCCTGGCCGGTAGCTCCCCAGGCCTCTTGGAAGAAGCTTCCCGCTTTCCAAAAACTCTTGCAGCTTGACAGCGAATATCTTCTCTTGAACCTTCCCAAATGTATTTTGAAGGGTGATGATTCTAAAGCCGCTAAGCTTTGACTGATCCTTGAATGGTTTAGGGAGAGGGATGAGATAGCTGTGCACCCAATCCTGCGGTACTGATGCTTTCCTAATGCTCTGGTTAAAGCAGTCGATCATCTCCTCCAGGTCTGCATCGCTCAAACCCCATCGGGCCCTGGTGCCGTGTCTTTTGCCTTTTGTCAAAATGTGTTTAACATCTTCCACCTGTATGATGTCTTCATACTGTATATTCTTCGTGGTGCCAGATAATTCCTCTCTAACTGCATCCCTGGTGTCCGCATCATTATGATTGGTCTGCTTTAAAAAATCTCTGGAGAAATGCCTCCCCCTTCTCTTTGTCTGTTGTCACTCGCACACCATCATCTCTATAAATTGTTCCCACTGTCATAGGCCGATCTTTTCTCTGCATTTGCCTATGCAGTTTCCATAATTTTCGCAGTGTTTTATCACCTCAAATCTCCTTCATGAAACATTCCCATTTTGCCTTTTTGGCCTCTACAGCACAGCGCTTGAAAACCTCCACCTTGTCTTTCTTGACATTTTCCGCTGTGTCCACTTCCTCTCGTGAGCTTTGAGGTGTCTGTCGCACTTTCTTTAGCTGCTTCACTGCAGCTCTCTTTGCTTTCCAAGCATGGTCTACTTCTGGGGTCCACCATGGGGGATGCAAAAAGGAAGTTTTTACAGTCCTGTTGCATGCCCCTTGCCTGAGGCGTCCAAGAAGGCAATCGGTCCTCTCATACCGGAAGGTCTTGCGCACTCTCCCAGCTTTAACTTTCCTGGGTTTAGAGATCAGGACTGAGCATGGCATGTGATCACTCCCATGGTCATTCAAAACAGTCCACTTTACATCAAGGACTGATGACTGGGAGACAAGTGCCAAGTCAATAGCTGTGTCTGCATCGCCAGGCCTCATTGCCATTCTAGTCGGCCTACCATCATTTATGCAGACCACATCGGAGTCCACCATGGCATCCGCAAGGGCAATTCCCTGTCGATTTTCTCCACTACTGTCCCAATCTCTGTACCTTGCATTGAAGTCTCCACATATGAGTAGCCTATCACCTGGTAATTCCTCCAGTTCCTTAAGCCAGTCCCAGTGTTCCTTTCTGACAAAACAGTCCACTGTGGCATATACATTTATGATGTTCCAACTTAAGCCACCAATCTCCATTTGTATACCCTGGACCTCTCTTGCATTGTGATTCCACTGGCTCAAGTCAAGTACCATATGCTTCACTCCTTCCTTCACCAGAAAACCGTGTCCATGTCTCTTCTGGCGTACCCAGGGCAATGGTATTTGTCTGTATTTAGCTCCTGGAGCATGAGGACATCAAAATCATATATTAGTCTCTCCAATACAGGACCTCTCTGTCTGGCACTGCGACAATTCCAGTATCCCACTCTTACATAGTTGAAACCTAGTCTCTCCACTTTTCGTCTTGTCCTCCTGGCGCCTGCCCTCCTATTTCTATGCCGTCTTCTCACACCATTTCCTCGTCTTCTCCTCACTCTCTCTTCGCTAGCCTCTGAGGGATGTGTCAAGCGCAGAGCACGTGCTCCGTAGCTCCGGCGACGATTCCCGTGTTTAAATGAATCCATAGGCAAAGATTTGATATAGCAGGAAATAAACGGTTACCCTAGCATTGCTTGCTTGCTAGGGAAGAGGCAGGGGATGTCCCGCAGGAGTCCATACGCCTGGTGCCGCCCCGCGTCCAACGTTCACGACCAGTTAACCCATGGCCATCCAGTTCCTCAGCACGCTGGTCCACCTTGAACTTGGGGGTTTATATTTGGAGTTTTCCGTCTCCTATATACTTTGTTGTAGAGGGGAGTTAAGTCAGCGACCCCGCTGCTAACCCCTTAAATTTGAGAATAATTTACTTTAGAGCAGGGGTGGCCAACACGAGGCCAGCGGGCCGCATGCTGCCCACCGGGAGTCATGTTGCGGCCCGCGGAGCTAGGTTAAATGAACATAAATGTTAACTTTATTGAACATATCACCAAAGAACATTACATCATAAGTCGTTCGTATCATATATTAGGGGCGTTCATTTGAAACCCATTCCAATGGCTTTATTCCAATAGCATGAAAGAAACATTGACAGGTGTTGTGGAATTAAACATTCATTTTGAAAGAATTATGCACCATGGGTTAGTCAGAATAAGTCGCCATAGGTATTCAGGCAAAGCATCACATTGCTTTGGTAGGCGGCGAATGCCGTCGGCAAAAAAAAAAAAAAAAAAGGATTGTGGTTGCTCACTGAACCAAGTGTTTACCGTGTTCATTACGTCTGAACCTGTGTGAAATCGTTGCCCATTGAGATATTTTTTTAGAGGTCCGAACAAATGAAAATCACATGGTGACAAATCAGGACTATAGGTTGGATGTTGCAGAATTTCTCACTTCTTCCTTACTAATGCTTCCTGCACAATCTTTGCGACATGCTGACGAGCATTATCGTGCAACAAAACCACACCTCAAGAAAGCATGCCGGATCGTTTATTCTTGATGGCTATTTGTAGCTTGTCTAGTGTTTGCAAGTAGTGGGTAGAGTTGATGTTGACACCAGGTTCTTTAAATTCGGCCAACAATGGCCCTTCATGGTCAAAAAATGCGCTCAGCATAACCTTACCAGTGTAAACCTGTAACTTGAATTTTTTGGCTTTTGGTGATCCAGCAAGCTTCCATTGCAATGTCTCTCTTTTGCTGCTCGGCCCAAAGTGATGACACCATGACTCATCGCCTGCCACTATGCGGAAGAGAAATCTCTCACCCTCCACTCTGTAACGCAGCAAGTGGTTCAAACACCATCCCATGAGTGCCTCTTTTTGGTGGTCAGTCAACTTACGTGGTACCCACTGTGAATACACCTTTCGATATTGCAGTTTCTTACGAACGGCCTTTTGAATTGTCCCAATTGACACATCAAATTCTTTCGCTAGCTAGCGAACGTATGCTTCGACAACGGTTTATCTGTACTGCTGCATCAATTGTGGCGATGGTTTTTTCTGTTGCAACAATATGCGCTTGACCCAGCGGTCGAAGATTTGTCGTGAACTGACGTCCTTTCCGAAACATTTGTGCCCAGTCTGTCACTGTTGTCTTCGACACACATTTGTTACCGTACGCTGCCAGCTTTCTTCGATGAATGTCCACTGGTTGACATCCTTCAAATGAAGAAACTGAATCACCGCTCCTTAAGCTTCTATTGGCGGATTTTGGATCAACGCGGCCATTTTCTCAACGGTTAAAAACAGAACCTATGCATCATGAGACGATAAGCATTTGCTCTTTTATTCATTGGTCAGTACGTATCACTAGAATATGACATGATCATGTTCAACATACGCAACTACGCGCGGTGCGACCCGAAACGATTTCAAATGATCGCCCCTTTTATTTGTAAATTATAGCTTAGAGATAATTGAAATATCTCGCAATTTTGGAAAATTAATTGGTTTGGGGCTATTTTAAATATCCCACAGTTTCGGGAAAATTAATAGATTTAGCTATTTGAAAATATCTCACTATTTCACACTCAAGATTACTTAGTTTTTATTTTTTTTTTGGTTATTTTTGGGTCCAACGCTAGGTGTTGGTACATTTTAATATGAGACTTCAACTTCTGATATAGGCCCTATATGTTCTGTGGTCTTCGGCGTCTTCGGCAAGCTGGCAACGCTATCGGGCTCATACTCATAACTACTTTCAGTCCAGCTTGAGGGACGCAGAGGTGTTTCCAAGGCACCAGGGCCGGGTTATATACTGGCCAAGACCTATTGACGCGTCCTCGTCGAGCGTCCTGGGCAACAGGTCCCTTCGGGGTCCTGGCTAAAGTCAGTAGGATCGCCGATTCCTCCGAAGTCGGAGAGTGTCTGCCTGTACGGCGAGGAACCACCAGTCTGCACACCAATAAGTCAGACATGGGACAACGGATACTCACGCAAACCTCAGGTCCTGTATGACATCACACTGATGTTGGACAACAGGATGTCTTCATCCGACATACAGGACTTCGCGTTGGAGCTCAAGCCAACGAACACAAGCAAGCAAGAAAGCAGTCCATCTTGACATTGTTCAGTGTAATTCTATAGTTTCGTTCTAGTATTGCCACTGCGTCTGGAGAAATTTTGCGAGCGACGTTAAAATATACATTTATCATATTTATAATAAGAGTTCAAACTAATTTAACCATATATCTTGTTTACCATATCGATTCTATAGGTAAGTAAACCCTGAAACGTTTTATTTATATAATTCAAATTAATTAATTATTATTAATTAGTATTACCCGTGGTGTTTTATTTTTTTTTTTTCATTTAAAAAGGAAGACCTACTATGGCGTCAACTAGTAAAGACGTTGTACCAAAGAAGGAGAGGAATCACAGAAGAATTAAGAGGTTTTCAAGGCAGATGGACTATAAACTCTTTTTTTCGTGGAAATTAAAACAAAACCCATTTGCTTGAAATGCAAAGAATCTGTTTCTATTTTTAAAGAGTATAAGTATAACATCAAACGGCACTACGCGACTAAACATGCAAATAAGTTTGATAAGTACAAAGGGCAGTTTCGACAAGGCCAAATAAATAACTTTTAAAAAACATTTGTTTGCACAACAAAAGATATTTACTAGAGCGGGTTCAGAGACAACATGCTATGAAAAAGATATTTATGCAGTAGCCATGATACTAGAGGGAAAAATCGAAGCCATATTTACATGGTGAAATGGTTAAGGAATGTTTGGAGAGCGTTGTTGAAATTATATGTCCAGAAAAGAAGCATTTCTGAAAAATATTACTAGGCGTGTGGACGACATACTGAAGATACTTTGAAAAGTCGAGAATCCGAGTTTATATTTTATGCTCTAGCATTGGATGAAAGCACAGATATGACACATGCTGCCCAACTGGCAATTTTTATCAGGGGGTGACGTCCATTTTAAAAAGACAGAAGAATTAGCGGCACTGATCCACTAGAGGATACTACTAAGTAACGAGATCTGTTAGAGGCAGTTACGTTGACATTGAACCGCTTTTCGTTACAACTTAACAACTTATCGGGCTTAACAATGGATGGTGCTCCAGCAATGGTTTGGAAACACGAAGGTTTAGTAAAATTGATTGAAAATGAGGCTTCCAAAGTAAGCAATACTTCAATGCTAAATTTTCTTTGCATTATTGATCAGGAGAATTTATGATCGAAGTCCCTAAATTTTGACCATGTCATGAAAATGGTCGTCAAAATAGTGATCTTCATTAGTCGAACGGGTTGAATCACCGTCAGTTCCAATAATTTCTAAAGTCTTTGGACGTTACATTTTATGCATAAGTAATATGGCTGACTCGTGCCAAAATGTTGAAAAGAGTGTTTGATTTGCAGCAAGAAATACAACCATTCTTTGCAAGCAAGTCAAAAAGTGTCCCAGAGTTTGAAGACAAAGAATGGGTTTGCGACTTTGCATTTCTGGTTGATATAACTAGCCACCTAAATAACGTTAAAACTCGTCTAGAAGGGAAAGATAAATTAATTAATAAGATGTATGATCGTATTTCTGCATTTCAAATGAAACTTGGTCTTTGGGAAGAGAAGTTGAGAAAAATATTTTACTCACTTTCCTACATTGTCATTGCAACCAGACGTCACACAGGAGGCGGCGGATAAATATGCTTCTTTGATATTAAAAAATTCTTTGATAAGTACAAAGGGCAATTTCGACAAGACGAAGTAAATGACTTTAAAAAAAAATTTCTGCACAACAAAAGATATTTACTATAGCGGTTTAAGAGTCAACTTGCTGTGTAAAAGCTAGTTATGCAGCAGCCATGTTACTAGCAAGTCGAGGGCCTTTCCGGAAGGTTGTTTTGGGCGCGAGGCACTGCAAAGGACATGCTACTGAATGAATGAATGAATGAATGAATGAATGAATGAATGAATGATCAGACAGGTAGGCAGACACGCGGGCAAGCGGACAAACCCATCAAATGGCCGACCAAACAATCGACCGACCGACCGACTGAAGAAATAATAAGAATAAGAAGAACAAGAACAAGAAGAACGAGAACAATAACAAGAAGAAACAGTACTGCTAAAGCTTTCCTATGACGCAATTACAAGTGAACTCGAGCATTTGGTAGCACACAATTAACGTTGATACATATGTATGAAAAATCTATATAAACATATATTTATATAAAGCTACGTAGCTGGCTTGCCACGCTGCCTTGTTATGTCGTCGACTAGCCTGGTGGATTTCAGAGAGCATGCCCGTAACGCGTGCTAGGCTGGTACCTCTTTTTAATCTAATAGTCCCTTGCATATCCTTTACATGTCGTCGCAGCCAACCCCAGCATTATAGCTGCTTGTGATTTCTGGGCAAGTTTACGTTCAGCAGTTTGCTACAGCATTTTTGAACGACCGGTACTCATACCATTGTATGGAAATGAATGCAAGGCGATCTGCTGTCAAATCTCCCACTGCTGTGATTCGAACGCGGTATGCGGGATTGAGAATTGTGCCTACAGATGCGTCACCATAGAGCCGGTAAAGTTAGTTGCACATTCTTTACAGGACGCAGCAGTCAACCCCAGCAGTTTGTAATATTTCTGAGTAAATTTAGGTTCAGTAGTTTGCCATTCCTTTCCGAACGACCGGTACTCATACCATTGTATGATAACTAACGCAAGGCACTCTGCTTCCAAATCTCCCGCAGCTGTGTTTCGAACGCGGTATGCGCGATCACAAATTGCATTCGTAAGGTCCTCGCCACGGAGCGGACCCAATGTTGGCACATATACAAGATGGTCACTTAGGTTCGGATTCGTATGGCCAGATATTTTTGTTTTTGTTTTTAATTGACGTACACCACCAGGCTTCAATTCCAGTTCGTGGCTGTACAGCAACTACAGTCAAGCTGAAAAGCATCTGATGGCTGCAGAAATGTGGTTTCTGAGGAAAATGCAAAGAATACCATGGACGGACAGAAAAACCAATGACCGAGTACTACAGGAGACAAATGAAAATCGTAAATTGATTAGAGAAATTAGACGTAGACAGTCAACATGTTGTGGACATGTTATGAAAAGAAATGGATTGGAGAACTCAGTGACAACTAGCAAGATCGAAGGGAACAGACCAAGGGGAAGACCAAGAAGTAGATACCTGAATGGATTGGCCACATGGCATGGTTGAGACAGAAACACTGAGCTGATCCACGACTCTGGTGATCGAGTGAAATGGCGAGTCATAACCGCCCACGCTTTCCGGCATGGCACATGATTGATTGATTGATTGATTGATTGGCTGTACAGCAGAGTCTTTGCAGCATTGATTATATCCGACTATCCATGCTTTTCTCTCTCTCTCTCTCGCTCTCTCTCTCTCTCTCTCTCTCTCTCTCTCTCTCTCTCTGCCTCTCTCTCTAACTCTCTCTATCTCTGTCTCTAACTCATTTTCTCTTTCTCCACCGATAGAGTATAATTAGAAAAACCCTTTAATGGAACCGATAGAGGAAAAGAAATAGAGGAAGATCTAAATCCCTATGGAGAAGGGAAGTAGAAATGAAGATGAACAATGTAGAAAGGAAACGTACAGAGCTGCATAGGATAGCTACAGATAGAGGAGGGTGGGGCAGAAAAAAAGGGGGGGTGGAGTGAGTTGGTTGAGGACCTATGTTACAATGGGAGGTAGTGGCAATACAAATAAAGGAAGAAGAAAAAGAGGCAGAAGAATAAGAAGAAATGTCTATATCAACTCACGTCCGGCATAGCTCTTCAACTATACACAGGAAATCATTGGATAACCCTTTGAGGCCACCAAGACTGTTCACAAATAAATACATATAGTATTGTTTTGTACTCATAGAAGGAGAAGAAGGAAGTAGAGATTAGAGGACGCACTAGACAACATACAATTTGAAAGCTATAGTTACCGACCGGGATTCGAACCTGTCACCTCTAAATGACGACGGTGCCACGCTGCAGAAATAAGTGTACTTCGACGCATGTGTCTAGTTGGTCATGCGTTGAAGTACACTTGTTCCTGCAGCGAGGCGCTGTCGTCATTTGGAGGTGACAGGTTCAAATTCCGGTTGGTAACTATAGATTTCAAATTTTATGTTGTCCTCCAATCTCTACTTCCTTCTTCTCTTTCTATGAGCGCCAAACAATACTATGTGTGTTTATTTATGTACTCTTCAACTATACCGCTACAAAACAGTTTTCCTCAAGGATTTCTACGAGTCTAATAAACAAAACAGACAAGTATTCGAGGCTTTACCAAGTGTCAAAACGACAAGTGCCCAGAACTCTGCCACGTCACAACTTAAACGTTTTGCATTCAAAATCGCTAATGTGCTAATGTTTCTAAAAACGCCAAAAAAAAATACACAAAGCTTGTTTTTCCATCATCTCAGAAATGATAGTTTCTGGTGTACGTCTTTTATTTTCCCACAGGACCCAACTTACGTTGCAGAATATGACAGCCACCAAGGAGGCATTCCATCGCCGCCATTTAGGGGCGTCGCATGCTGAACCGGGAGGCGGTAAAAGTTAATTACCTCGGAATCTTCGAAAATTATTGGTGTGACATAGCCGAAATCTGTGAAGAGATTTTTCATTAGGGAACCCGCATAATCAACCCTAGCAACAGGTTCCCACGGGAGCGTGTTATAGATGCAGTACTCAAATATTTTCTTTCTGGAACTTTCTCCGCTCGGAAGACACGGTTGGAGAGTTAATTACTCGTTGGCAATATGTGGGTTTCCTAATACACATATACACATTTTCTAGTTGAAGTTGAGCCGAGCGGCCGCCGAGTTTTACGGCGAGTCAATGTATTCCCACGAGAACTTATGTCAGAACTCGGCAAATTTCAAAAGTTAAACGCATCTCCACGCGCTATTTAATAGTAAAATTTCACCACAGGGGGAGCTGGCGGTTCCTATTGGTCGGTTGCGGGCATTCGCGATTCGGGTCATCGGAATATTGGACCAGTGGGGTACCCTGCTGAGCATGGGAACCTGTTGAAAGGATTAGCAAACTACGTCACTTTGTTGGTGAACTTTGTTTTTCTTAAGAGAGCGAAATCCGACCAGGTTGCATGATCCTACAGAAGTAACTTAACTTGTCAAAGATTGCCTTCTGCTTTCTCTTAGTCCATCTGACATTCTCTCATGGAAACGCGCAATTTACCCATTTGGTGTTGGCGTCTGGGTAATTACTTAGAACACAACAGCGTGGTGGTACCAGCGTCGTCCGGCGAGCTGGGTTCGTATGCTAGGTATAATGATGGGACACTTAGCGTGGGATTAACCTGGGCGTTGGTGGTTCACCGTTTCTCCTTGTTCTTGTTCTTCTTGTTTTTGCTCTTGTTGTTCTTCTTGTTTTTTTATTTCTTCTTGGTCTACTTCTTGTTCGTCTTCTTGTTCTTTTCTTCTTCTTCTTCTTGTTCTTCATGTTCTCGTTCTTTTTGTTCTTGTTCTTGTTCTTGTTCTTGTTGTTGTTGTTGTTGTTGTTGTTGTTGTTGTTGTTGTTGTTGTTGTTGTTGTTGTTCTTCTTCTTCTTCTTCTTCTTCTTCTTCTTCTTCTTCTTCTTCTTCTTCTTCTTCTTCTTCTTCTTCTTCTTCTTCTTCTTCTTCTTCTTCTTCTTCTTCTCCTTCTTCTTCTTTCTCTTTGTGTGTTTGTTTTGTTGCAAATCGCTGGCCGTGAACTCAGCTTCTAGTTCACTGTCTTGATTTTTGCATGTGGATTAGCTTTCCCTATTATCTGTATCCCTCGCCATCAGGCAAACGCACCCCGACTTCTGAGGTAAGTGTAATTTACTCCCCGAAGTCAAGGAAATGAAGTCAACAATTTAGTTTAGCTGACAAGGTGTAGAAGTTGAAACCGTTACCTTGGCATCAGCACACCGGATGTTTAAGAACGAGCGCATCATCCATTCAGCTATGCGGACATCCTTGTATTAGAGTATAGACAGGTAGATCTCTACACAATATAATATAATATAATATAATATAATATAATATAATATAATATAATATAATATAATATAATATAATATAATATAATATAATATAATATAATATAATATAATATAATATAATATAGGTTAGTCGATGGATCAACATTACGGCGCACGGTGCAACCCATAAGTGCTCAGTTTTCCTCATAACTGAAATCTGAGTCTGGAGAAACTCAGCTCAGTGCACGAACTCCGTAGCCCCGGCGAGGATCCTGAAAATACTTTGGGTAGATTGTTAACTCGAAATTTTGCCCGGGAAGCGACATTAGGCTACTCTTTTCGATTTCCAACTGCCAAGGGATTTTTTACATGCGCAACAATACACACGGGCGTCCGATCTCACTACCCACAGACCAGGGGACATTTTATTACTAGAAGTCTACGTGAAAAAATCACGGCCGAGATATAACATAACATAACATAACATAACATAACATATATATAATATAATATAATATAATATAATATAATATAATATAATATAATATAATATAATATAATATAATATAATATAATATAATATAATATAACATAATATAATATAATATAACATAATATAATATAGTATAGTATAGTATAGTATAGTATAGTATAGTATAGTATAGTATAGAATAGAATAGAATAGGCAAAACAAGGCAGAAAAGTAGCACTACCTTACAGGACGAGGTTGGAGTGGCTCATATTTTATTTCGCCCGTCTCGTGTAAATGTGGTCAATATTACGTATATGTGGCCAATATTACGTATATATGTGGTCAATATTGCATATCTAAGTGGTCACAATTACGTATATATGTGGTAAATTTTACGCAGGCTGCTTTTACTGTCCAGAACATTCGTTGGTAACGATTTTAAACTGCCTCAACCTGGGAAGCAATGTCAATTAAAAATCGAGGGAGGCTTCAAGTGAAAACATATTCCTCCTACTGACTCTTTGAATTGTCCAAACGTGTGGAAATCACGTGTGGCTATGTTAGGCGAGTACGGGTAATGTGGTACACACTGAAAGTGTTGATTTTCGGTGGTTTCAACAGTTGTACGGGCAGTATGAGGACGAGCATTGTCGTGTTGCAAAATGATACCCTTACTCCGAAGACCACTTCGTTTGTATTTGATTACGGGTCGAAACTTCCTACTTCACGCATCCACTTGCTGTACTGACAGGCATGCATCACCATACCGCACCTTCATTCCGCGATGAATTTCTATAGGTTTCAAGGCAAACTGCATTCTAAACACAGCCATGGGTAGCGGGTTTAACCCTCCTACACCGGTCAAGTGGATACAAATGCTGACTTCTCGTCCTTGACCTGTGGACGTAAATTACAAGTACCTCAGAAGTCGATGTGGGTTCGCCTGATGGCGAGGGACACTGGTAATAGAGAAAGCTAATCCACACGTAAAAGTCAGTCTAGTGAAAGTGGCAGTAGTGGTAGGTATAGGACTACGCTTGAGTTCAAAGCGAACGAATGCAAAAATTAAACAAACAGATGCTGGTGATTTGGAAACAGGCCGCCTTGTGTTTGTTTTCATACATTGTTATGAGTGCCAGAAAGCAATGGCAAACTACTGAACGTAAACTTGCTGAGTAATCATCAACAGGCAAACAATGCTGGGGTTAACTGGGACATCCTGTGAAGGATATGCCAGTAGCTTACATACTAACTATAATGTGTTGTCTTTCCTCTCCTATCTTCAGATGTAAATGTGTATTAATTGAGTAAATGCCATGGGATGATCAATCGTCTTAAGCGGATTTCCGTATCTCCCATGAGCTTATATATAGCCGAAATGTTGTCATTGCGTTATAATACAACGTGTCTGACACTATATTAACAGCTTTAAAGTCATAACTGTGACATCCCATTTTCTGCCATCCATTTTATTTGGTCCAAACTTAGATTTTGTTTGGCACTGGGTCTGCTCACAGATTCAGTGCCAAACAAAAAGTAGGTTTGAACCAGACATGGTACACATTTTTGGAAAATAATTATTATGTAATTTTCCGTTCCATGAGCTTTGAAATTGCCGAAGACACCACGAAACAAAACACACAAGACGATGACCCTAGTGTGACGATATATCGTCCTTCTGTCCGCATGGGAGGTTACATTTTGAGATATTTTATTTGTCGACGCTGAAGAAGCTATTGAGGCGTGGCTGGTCTAGTGGCTAGAACACAGGATTCTCCTTCGGGTTACCCGCGTTCGAATACTCGGTAAGATGTGGAGTTGTTTTTTTGTTTTTTTTTGTTTTATGTCCGGGGCGAAAATAAAATCCTAACCTGCACAGTTCTCGGCGACTGCACAAGCCAGGCGGCCTTAATTCCTCAGGCTCAAGAACCCCCTGCCATACACAGTAAGGTACTTTATTGGCAGTAAATGAAAGTTGACAGTGACAGTGATAGACGCTGTGTCAATTAAGAAATAGAATTTCTTGTATATGCTGAAATATGCGCAGTTCAAGCCCACAACAAGGAAACAAATAAAGACTTGTATATATATTTTCATGTAGAGTTTTTCATGTAGGTGTATTAGTGTATCAGAAAAGGGTGACATTAAAATGTAAAATTGAAATAGAAGGCATAATTCGTAACCAAGCGGATAATTTTAAATACCTAGAGACATTTATAAACTACTGAACGTAAACTTGCAAAGACATCAACAATAGCAGTAGAATGCTGTTAAAAAAAAAAAAGAAAAAAAAAAAGGAAAAAAAGAGAGACATTTATAATATCACACGGAATGTGCACAGCAGAGATTATGAACAGAACAGGGCAAGAAAAAAGCTGAAGGGTATCTTATGCAACAAGTCACTGTCATTGAATGTAAGAAAGAGAGTGCTGAGGTGCTATATAAAACCTGTTTTGCTGTATGGCAGTAATTATCGGAATGTAAATGAACAGATTAGGAAGGGATTGGAAGCAACAGAGAGTTGGTTCCTGAGACGAATGTTCCGAATTCCTTGGACTGCCAGAGTAACTAACGACAATTGACCGAAAGCGGCTAATGAAACTGGATCAGTATATACAACAATAAGAAAGAGACAAAACAGATTTCTTTGGTCATGTGATGAGAAGAGAGGCATTGGAGAACATCGTGACAACTGGATAGTTCGAGGGGATGAGAGGCAGAGAAATAATACTGGATGGATTGAGACGGTGGCATGGATTAATATCATCAGCAGAGTTGATCCAGAACACGAAAGACCGGGATCCGTGGAGAGACATGAACACCAACGCCAGCCGGCATGGCAATTGATGATGATGATGATGTTTCAGTGTAAATGTGTTGTTTTGTGCTGATGAAGATTCTAGCCGCAGCGCACATTCTGTCACTTGTGTTCGTGTTCTAATAAACCTTTCCCGTTCTATTTCTCGTTTTCCTCGATCCATTTATATCATGCGTGCAATTTCTTTTTATTTCAATCTTGGACTAAACGTGCACATTAAGATCCCATTTACTCTTCCCTCTCTTACCCTTGTCTGTCCTTAAACTCCCACGTAGACGTCAAGAATGAATAAAACACGTGTAGATTTCCTTCTCTCTACTAAATGCTTTCTCTTCATGTAATTACCCTTTTCGACGGAGCCGCTGCCGCCCTGACAAGATGGCCTAATTTAGATACAGACAGGTTCTCACGCGTGCTTTCTATCAGCTCGACCATGCTCTGACATATGGCACCAACTTACAAGTCTACCATTTGTCATTCAGTGTGGTTACACTTTACCATTTTCTCTTATTCAAATGCGGCTCTCGACTCGCTTATGCTATCGCTTTGGCCTCGTTACACATGTATAATAATTATCTGTTTCTTATATTAATTCCTGTTTCTTTCACGGCTTCTTTGTTCTGTTAAAAAAAATGTTATTATTTATTATTGTTAGCATATTTTTTAAAAATCTGTCTGCCTTTCTGTCTGTCTGCCTGCCTACCGGAAATACCTATCTGTCTGACTGTCTGTTTATCCGTCTCTCTACCTGTCTGCCTGTCTGCCTGTGTGTCTGTCTATCTATCCGTCTGTCTATGGGCCCGCCTGCCTGGAATTATCTGTCTGTCTGTCTGTCTGTCTGTCTTATATCCCTCATAAGTGATGTTGAATGAAAGAATGTATAAGAGGAAAGAAAGAAGAAGGGCATAATGTCAGACGGGCCTGATGGCCAATTCTTAACCCTTTGAAAATGAAGATTGTTTGTTCGTTCGTTCTCTACCTCCCCTACTCTCTACCTACCTATCTCTCCACCTCCCCAACTATACCTCACTTTCTCTCTACCTTCCCTAATCTCTACCTCCCTATCACTCTAATTCTCTTATTCCCTACTCCATATCTCTCTACCTAACCTCACTTTCTCTCTACTTTCCCTAATCTCTACCTTCCTATCACTCTAACTCTCTTATTCCCTACTCCATATCTCTCTACCTAACCAACTATTTACCTCACTATCTTTCTACCTCCCCAACTATCTACCTCATTATCTCTCTAACGCCCCAACTCTCAATCTCCTTATCCTTCTATCTTTCCATCTCTTTAGCTCCCCACCTCTCCCTCACTATCTCTCTACCGCCCCAACTCTCAATATCTCTATCTCTCTACCTCTTCATCTCCCTATCTCTCTACCTCCCCACCTCTCTCTCTAATCTCTCTACCTATGCATCTAATTCCCCATCTCTCTACCTCCCCATCATTCTATCTCTCCCTCTTACTACTTATCAATCTCTCTATCTCCTTACCTCCCTATCTCGCTAAATTCCTATCTCTGTACCTCCCCATCTCTCTAACTCCCCATCTCTTCCTCCCATCTCTCTACCTCCCATCCTCTCTAACTCCCCACTCTCACCCCCCCCCCATCTCCCCATGTCCTATCTCACTAATACAGTATGTATTTGAGTCCCCCCCCCACCATCCCACCCAACCCCTCCCCCTGGTCACGTCATCCCGTTCAGTTAACAACATCCGGCTCACACCTGGCCTGGAATCACACAATCACACAAGTCCCACCTCTCCCTAACCCCGCTGTAATAGGCCTCCCAGGGTGAGTACTCCAAGCAGGCGCACACATCTTTGAACTCGTGTTCAGTTGGCAATCCGAGCATTAAGACACTGGAAATTAATACTATGTTCATTAATCCGACCTGAGCCGGTGGTGAGGTGAAATACCACCCGAGTGCCTGGAAATTTACAAGGGGATGTCATGAAATCCGCAAGGATCGCTAACCAGTATGCACTTCCGGTTGGTTCTATTTTCTTAACTCTTATAAGTTCCGCGGGCTTTTTCCTATGGGGGGGGGGGGGGGGTGGTGTGTTATCGGGGAATTAATTGATACATTCAATGAAGAACTGAAGATGTGGGGGAAAGTTGGTTAGCGTCATCACGCGCCAAACGCGCGATAAACAGGTAGTCATGATTCGCTATCTCACACAATCACCAGAGAACTGGCTCGGCACTCAAAAGTATTCACACAGAAGACTAATGAACGACTCAGTGAACGTGCTCAAGAAGGTCCCGATTGGCCCCGTAGGACATGAGTGGCTAGACTCACTCGCACAATATAATTAGCCCAGATAGCTTGTATCTATGTGTCGGGCTAGTCAGGCGTGAAAGGCAACGAGCGAGCCGATCTTTTGGCGGTTGAGTTGAGTTGAGCTAAGAACCGACATCACTGCACTCAGGACATTCCCATACTCGCTCCGTCCCCTCGTTCAACAGCCAGCGAATAGTCACATTACTAATCGTTCCCATCCGCTATCTGATTGAATGTTCTCCTTGTCTTCCCTCTCAGTCTTGAGATTCTTCCAGAAACTCTGTCGATACTCCGCTATATAATTCTTTCCACATCTGTCCCCCGCCTTCTCCACCCGGTCCCACAGGCGCACGACCACCTCTCCCTTGTCCATAGGTAATCTACCTCGCACACATGGCGGTAATAGAGGAGGGAAGAGCAATAAGTAAGCCAGACATCATCAGCGGTATAAGAGATGCTGGGCGAACAGATGACTTTAAAGACAATGTCGCGGACATTCTTGGAGTTGTCGATCGATGAAAGACTGTCGCGCCATTCGTCTAAAGGCGGCCGCCATCCTTTGATGTTGGAGACAGACTGTCCTGATGGGAGTCGGCAAGATCTTTTGTTGTGGTGAAAAGATTCTCCAGATTACAGGCCAGCAAGACTTTTTGAAGTACCGGGAACAATTCCCCAGATTAAAGCGGGACAGCCGGCCAGTTGTTTACATTTAGTCGAAAAACGGAGAGAGAAAAATAGCTTCTCGACGCCTAGTGTCTAGTCAGATTTGTGACGTCATTCAGACACAGTATTATAACAGTCTGGACAAACAACTTTGGCGGGAGTCGACCAAACGTTGTGAGGCAACAAGGACGTGTGTGATGTTCCTGTTTTGATTATGGAGACAGACTACAGTGTTTTATGTTGATTTACATCGGCGGACATTTATCCATTGTGTGATTTAGTAGTCTCGATTTCAAACAGGAATAAATAAATGGTATTTAATTAAATAGACCCAAGTTATATGATTCTTAGGAGTCGAGCGTAGTAATGTGCGTTGTGAAAACTTATTACAGGAGCGTCGGCAGCAGTAGGCTATCGCGTTGCTTAAACTAGCTAGTGTGAGATATCAATTATTTCAGTGAGTTAAGAACAAGGTGGAGGGATGATGTTCGGGGAGATTGAGGATGGTTGGGAAGATAAAGGAAATGTAAAATGGTAGGATCTTCCAGTAAGGTATCTACTGGGTTTCTGCACTTTTCCTTTAGTCTTTCCTTGTCGTACCATGACTCAGACCTATGTGATGAGCTCCTCTGCCTTATGACAGAGTTTAATTCTCTGTTGTATATATCTGAGTGCGGCTGTCGGCCTACACTCACCTAATAAAGGTCAGAATCAGGGTGCTCTCAGCGGGTGTGTTCTCTCTTCAACAGGTTCCACTATGTTTTCCAAAAAGCTAGCAGAAAAGTCATAGAAGAAGATTATGGCTCGATCATTGAAGGCAGTTTTTACTCAGCGGCTTTTGCGCGGGGCCCATAACGCAGAGGGTCTGCAGGAACCTGATCTCTGCTGAGCAGGAACCGACGATAATCTAAGAGTGATTCCTCAGTGGTAGTTCTCATCATAGTAGAGTGAAGATACTTACAATACCACCAGTAACAAGAACAATAGTAGTTATATAGAGAAATTAACAACTAACATTTTGTTTCAAAGTGACAGTAAACATTATTTTACTGTACAAGGGCTATCAGATCACCGAACTTTTAGCGACATATTAGTTACAATGTGTGTGTCAAATTTATGATCGGACTACATCCACTATTGGTGACCAGGTATCCGGACTATCCAAGAGCCATTGGAGGAAGTCGACACCTGGCCAGAGAGACGCACCATTTGGTGAGGTCCTTCTATACTTGATCTATGTTGCTGTTGTGTGGCCGATACTGTGATGAAAGCAGACTTGATCCTGAGCTGTTGGGTCTGATTCTGCCTACACACTATATTATACGATAGACATCCTACACACACACACTTTGCACATACCTGACACTTTTCTTTATTAAATTAAGTTGTCATTTTGTTAGAAGCTAGAGTTGTGTAGTATGTTTTGGAAAATAATGAGAGGGAGCATGGTTCAGTGGTAAGAGAGAAAGAGAGAGAGAAAGTGATCCAGGGACTGATGGGGTGTTGTGGACAGAAATCCAGAAGATCCTCAAAATAATGATATGGGGTTAAAAGAATGTGGGTGTTGATTCCCCTCACCCCAGGGACGACATTTATTAAAACAGACATCTGGAAATCTGCTACCTTGCCAAGAGTGAGGGAGATGTGAGTGGAGTGGAGAGCTGCCAGATATGAATATAGAGTACAAGACATTTCATTAACCAACACAGAACTGGGGCGATTGGCCGATATACGGAGGCCGTAGATGACTCTGTACTGGCAACATATTAAAGATGTGTGGATTCTGGGTTGCAAACATTTCAATGCTTGTTGTTATTGAGATGGTATTGGGGCGCTTACAGGAGAAGATTTAAGAACTTATGAAAAACAACGCGAGTATTGAATATGGTATTTTCATCTTCAAATCCCCAACACACAACACACGCACGCACACGCACGCGCACCCACACCCCCCCCCCCCCACACACACACATGTATATATATATATATATATATATATATATGTGTGTGTGTGTGTGTGAGAGAGTGTGTGTGTGTATGAGAGAGAGAGAGAGAGAGAGAGAGAGAGAGAGAGAGAGAGAGAGAGAGAGAGAGAGTGTGTGTGTGTGTGTTGCATATCCTTTGCGGAACATTGCGATGAATCTCAGGTTGGATTTCTAAGAATCAATCCGCGCACGGGAAGTTTAAGATCGAATGCTCTTGTCCTTTCTCTGTCTGTCTGTCTCTCTCTCTTTCTCTCTCACACACACCGAGAGCGCTAGAGAGAGAAAGAGAGAGAGAGAAAGAGAGAAACTAGAGAGAGAGAGAGAGCTAGAGAGAGAGCCAGAGAGAGACAGACAGAGAAGGAGAGAGAGCTAGGGAGAGCTATAGAGAGCGTTAGAGAGAGAGCTAGAGAGAACTAGAGAGACAGCTATAGAGAGCTATAGAGAGAGAGCGCGCTAGAGACAGAAAGTGAGAGAGAGAACTAGAGAGAGAGAGAGCTAGAGAGAGAGCGAGAGAGCTAGAGAGATCTAGAGGGAGAGAGCGCGCTAGAGAGAGAGAGAACAGAGAGAGCTAGAGAGAGCGCTAGAAGAGAGCTAGAAGAGAGCTAGAGAGATAGCTAGAAGAGAGCTAGAGAGAGCTAGAAGAGAGCTAGAGTGAGAGCTAGAAGAGAGCTATAGAGAACCAGAAGAGAGCTAGAGAGAGAGAGCTAGAGAGAAAGAGAGAGAAGAAAGAGAGAGAGCTAGAAGAGAGCTAGAGAGAGCTAGAAGAGAGCTAGAGAGAGAGCTAGAAGAGAGCTAGAGAGAACTAGAAGAGAGCTAGAGAGAGAGCTAGAGAGAAAGAGAGAGAAGAGAGAGAGAGCTAGAAGAGAGCTAGAGAGAGATAAAGAGACCTAGAGAGATAGAGATAGAGAGAGAGTTAGAAGAGAGCTAGAGAGAGAGCTAGAGAGAGAGAGCTAGAGAGAGAAAGCTAGAGAGAGAGCTAGAGAGAGAGCTAGAGAGAGAGAGCTAGAGAGAGCTAGAAGAGAGCTAGAGAGAGAGCTAGAGAGAGAGAGAGCTAGAGATAGCTAGAGAGAGCTAGAGAGGGAGCACTAGAGAGATAGAGAGCTAGAGAGACCTAGAGAGAGATAGACATAGAGAGAGAGCTAGAGAGAGCTAGAGAGACCTAGAGAGACAGAGAGAGAGAGAGCTGGAGAGAGCTAAAGAGAGAGATAGAGAGAGAACTAGATAGAGAGAGGCTAGATAGAGAAAGAGAGCAACAGAGAGAAGTAGATAGAGAGAGAGATAAGGATGCACAAACATGCATAGCAATATCGCATTGACCAGCACACATTCCTTCTTACACATCACATACATGCAGTGTACCTGTTTACAGCAGAGCTGCGATATTTGCGCTTTTCGGTCGAAACATTCGACTTCTTCAGGCCGGGTTATCCTTCTCCGTTCAGCTTGTCTTCAAATGTCCTCCTTCCATATGGTCTTGCCTTTTGATTAACTTGGGCTGTCAGGTTCACTGTGGCGAATTAGTTACGAATACAATTCGTAATCCCGCATACCGCGTTCGAAACACAGCTGCGGGCAATCTGGAAACAGATCGCTTTGATTCGTATATAATAGTATGAGTGCTGGTCGTTCGGAAAGCAATTGCAAACTACTGAAAGTAAACTTGTCAAGTAATCGCAAAAAGCCAAAGAATACTGGGGTTGACTGCAACGCCCTGTAGAGGATGTGCAACTGACTTTTCGGGTCTACGCAACCGAAAACTTCCTTACACCAGAGGTAAGTGAGTGAAGCGGGTGGCGTAATAATTACCTTATGACCCACCGAGTGCCGACTGGCTTCAAAAAAAAAAAAATTAACACTAGCGTTATATACCCATACACCCATTACGTCTCAAAGGGTACAGAACCGGATTCTTAGTTTTACTTTATATATATATATATATATCGGTCGGCGTGGCCGAATGATAAGAACGCTCGTTCTTAAAAGTCTGGTGTGTTGATGCCGAGGTAGCAGGTTGAACCCCATCAACAGTCAGTTGGACTAAAATTCGTTAGTGATTTGGGGAAGTAAATTACAAGTACCTCAGAAGTCGGAGTGGGTTCGCCTGAAATCAGTTCAGTGCACTAGAAGAAGTAGCAGAAGAAGTAGTATATGTGTCGGCCTAACGGCGCAAGAACGCAGCTCTGCTGTAAACAAGCACAACGCAATCACATCCGAAAAAAAAACTCCGGATGAACGAAGAAGAAGAAGAAGTATATGGACTGCGCTAGAATTCGAAGTCAGCAAATGGAAAATAAAAAATAAGAAAACAAAACATATTCTTTCTTGTCAACATTCAGTAAGCTCAGCCAGATAAGTTCTTTCTAAAGCCCTTCAGTAGAGAAAGAACAACCCGCCCATTCATTCTAAGATGTTCCGGGCGAA
This sequence comes from Cepaea hortensis, assembly GCA_963921405.1. Taxonomy (NCBI): domain Eukaryota; kingdom Metazoa; phylum Mollusca; class Gastropoda; order Stylommatophora; family Helicidae; genus Cepaea; species Cepaea hortensis. The sequence goes on along the minus strand of OY992876.1, from coordinate 91,912,715 downwards.
ATTACATAAATTATGTAGGGGAAAAACCAGAAGAAGAGAGAGAGAATTGCGTTACATCCGTGAGTGCTCCAAGATTTATTTCTTCGTGTTGACAGTGAGTGTCGGAAAGTCCCGTTTGGTTACGTTCACTGACAGCTTTACTAAACGACGCACAAGTGGCATGATTCGCTTCTACAAGAGGTAAGTGGCTGGAGTGTTCATAAATAGATAAAGAGCGAATGGGTTGCCATGTGTGGTTTGTCAATGTTTCTGTCTGGGAATACAAGTGTGGATGCGCATGGGTGTGAGTGATAGCAGGCAAAGTAACAGATAGGTCGACAGACAAAGAGGTGAACCAATAGACCGATCAAGAGATATAGTCAGGCAGACAGTTACAAAGATTAACAAACAGACAGACAGAGAGGCATACAGACTTACAGTCAGACAGACATACAAAAAAGCAGAGAGGCATAGACACAGCAGACGGGCAGACAGACAGAGAGGCATACATATAGACAAAAACAAATATGTATAGACAGAGAGACAGAGAGGCATACATATAGACAGACACAAAGCGTTATAGACAGACAGGCAGAATAACATTACATACTCTATTTTTAAATCTGATGACAGACAGAAAGACAGACAAGCCGATTGACAATCAGACAGACAGACAGACAGACAGACAGATAGATAGATAGATAGATAGATAGATAGATAGATAGATAGATAGATAGATAGATAGATAGATAGATAGATAGATAGATAGATAGATAGATAGATAGTTCAATGCAAATATTTAGTCTTCAAAGGGAGATAACCCACTCATTTTTAACTACTCACTTCACCGGTGGTTCTCAACTTGGATTACAAAGTAATGTTTCAATGAAGGAATGTTTTAAACTTTCAGTTTAAAGGGCAAATAAATACAAATGCAAGTTTTTACAAATACAACCATATAGCGGAGAATGAATCTGCAATGCGGAGAATCTGTCTGTACCGTATTGTAGAGTCCATGTGTAGACCTTTATTACACGCTTCGTTTCTAAAATAGAAAAGCATACATTTCTCAATGCGTTATTTGCTATTCACATTTCTGGAGTGGGGACCTGATGGGGTGGCTCTGGCCGCTGGGAGAACAGCGAGCCCTCATTTGAAATATATATATATATATATTTAAATATTGAGCACAACCCACTACTGGCAACGCTGATCGCATTCCGGTATGAACCTAAGGCCTATCCACGTCAATATGGAAGCACTATACTCGAGTTTCGCCCTTGTTTGAGCTCGTCAGTAGTGCATATCCCTGACCGGATCCGGAAACAGTCCCGGATCACGCGTGTGAAGCGGATGTGTAACCACGCGGCACACACTGGACACACCAAATTATCACAACAGAACACCACAACGCTACCCATCGTAGGCTATGCTCAAGATTGCCCAATCGCCGCGACCGACGTCCGTCAATCGATGGGACCCGAACGATCAGGACTTCTCACTGGCAAGGAACACCAGGCCTCCTAAATCCAGTGAGCAATAATAAATTGATTATGTGGTTGTTTCGGGATTTGAAATTTAAATATTGAGCACAACCCACTACTGGCAACGCTGATCGCATTCCGGTATGAACCTAAGGCCTATCCACGTCAATATGGAAGCACTATACTCGAGTTTCGCCCTTGTTTGAGCTCGTCAGTAGTGCATATCCCTGACCGGATCCGGAAACAGTCCCGGATCACGCGTGTGAAGCGGATGTGTAACCACGCGGCACAGACTGGACACACCAAATTATCACAACAGAACACCACAACGCTACCCATCGTAGGCTATGCTCAAGATTGCCCAATCGCCGCGACCGACGTCCGTCAATCGATGGGACCCGAACGATCAGGACTTCTCACTGGCAAGGAACACCAGGCCTCCTAAATCCAGTGAGCAATAATAAATTGATTATGTGGTTGTTTCGGGATTTGAAATTTAAATATTGAGCACAACCCACTACTGGCAACGCTGATCGCATTCCGGTATGAACCTAAGGCCTATCCACGTCAATATGGAAGCACTATACTCGAGTTTCGCCCTTGTTTGAGCTCGTCAGTAGTGCATATCCCTGACCGGATCCGGAAACAGTCCCGGATCACGCGTGTGAAGCGGATGTGTAACCACGCGGCACACACTGGACACACCAAATTATCACAACAGAACACCACAACGCTACCCATCGTAGGCTATGCTCAAGATTGCCCAATCGCCGCGACCGACGTTCATCAATCGATGGGACCCGAACGATCAGGACTTCTCACTGGCAAGGAACACCAGGCCTCCTAAATCCAGTGAGCAATAATACATTGATTATGTGGTTGTTTCGGGATTTGAAATTTAAATATTGAGCACAACCCACTACTGGCAACGCTGATCGCATTCCGGTATGAACCTAAGGCCTATCCACGTCAATATGGAAGCACTATACTCGAGTTTCGCCCTTGTTTGAGCTCGTCAGTAGTGCATATCCCTGACCGGATCCGGAAACAGTCCCGGATCACGCGTGTGAAGCGGATGTGTAACCACGCGGCACACACTGGACACACCAAATTATCACAACAGAACACCACAACGCTACCCATCGTAGGCTATGCTCAAGATTGCCCAATCGCCGCGACCGACGTTCGTCAATCGATGGGACCCGAACGATCAGGACTTCTCACTGGCAAGGAACACCAGGCCTCCTAAATCCAGTGAGCAATAATACATTGATTATGTGGTTGTTTCGGGATTTGAAATTTAAATATTGAGCACAACACACTACTGGCAACGCTGATCGCATTCCGGTATGAACCTAAGGCCTATCCACGTCAATATGGAAGCACTATACTCGAGTTTCGCCCTTGTTTGAGCTCGTCAGTAGTGCATATCCCTGACCGGATCCGGAAACAGTCCCGGATCACGCGTGTGAAGCGGATGTGTAACCACGCGGCACACACTGGACTCACCAAATTATCACAACAGAACACCACAACGCTACCCATCGTAGGTTATGCTCAAGATTGCCCAATCGCCGCGACCGACGTTCGTCAATCGATGGGACCCGAACGATCAGGACTTCTCACTGGCAAGGAACACCAGGCCTCCTAAATCCAGTGAGCAATAATACATTGATTATGTCGTTGTTTCGGGATTTGAAATTTAAATATTGAGCACAACCCACTACTGGCAACGCTGATCGCATTCCGGTATGAACCTAAGGCCTATCCACGTCAATATGGAAGCACTATACTCGAGTTTCGCCCTTGTTTGAGCTCGTCAGTAGTGCATATCCCTGACCGGATCCGGAAACAGTCCCGGATCACGCGTGTGAAGCGGATGTGTAACCACGCGGCACACACTGGACACACCAAATTATCACAACAGAACACCACAACGCTACCCATCGTAGGCTATGCTCAAGATTGCCCAATCGCCGCGACCGACGTTCGTCAATCGATGGGACCCGAACGACCAGGACTTCTCACTGGCAAGGAACACCAGGCCTCCTAAATCCAGTGAGCAATAATAAATTGATTATGTGGTTGTTTCGGGATTTGAAATTTAAATATTGAGCACAACCCACTACTAGCAACGCTGATCGCATTCCGGTATGAACCTAAGGCCTATCCACGTCAATATGGAAGCACTATACTCGAGTTTCGCCCTTGTTTGAGCTCGTCAGTAGTGCATATCCCTGACCGGATCCAGAAACAGTCCCGGATCACGCGTGTGAAGCGGATGTGTAACCACGCGGCACACACTGGACACACCAAATTATCACAACAGAACACCACAACGCTACCCATCGTAGGCTATGCTCAAGATTGCCCAATCGCCGCGACCGACGTTCGTCAATCGATGGGACCCGAACGACCAGGACTTCTCACTGGCAAGGAACACCAGGCCTCCTAAATCCAGTGAGCAATAATAAATTGATTATGTGGTTGTTTCGGGATTTGAAATTTAAATATTGAGCACAACCCACTACTGGCAACGCTGATCGCATTCCGGTATGAACCTAAGGCCTATCCACGTCAATATGGAAGCACTATACTCGAGTTTCGCCCTTGTTTGAGCTCAAACAAGGGCGAAACTCGAGTATAGTGCTTCCATATTGACATGGATAGGCCTTAGGTTCATATCGGAATACGATCAGCGTTGCCAGTAGTGGGTTGTGCTCAATATTTAAATTTCAAATCCCGAAACAACCACATAATCAATATATATATTACATTGCACATTGGCACCTTGCCGTCTTGACAGACGATAGTTTGTGCTTTAAAAAGGCATAATAACTTTTAACTATGGCGGTAGCGAGTGTGACTGATAAGGCCAATTTGCGCTGTAAATGTCCGTTCACAGTGGGTGCATGTGAACACGTGGTCATTTCCACCATCATGCACCATCTTACGTCTCAAACGCTTGGTGTGTGACTTTTCTGCAATAATTTTCTCCTTTGACTTTATTCCATTTCTGATATTTGCCCTCCATGCAACACGTTCAGCGGCGACTTGCTCCCAATGTGCATTATCAATGCCTGTATCAATCATGTCCCGCTTACACACATCTTTGTATCGTAGTAGAGGCCGACCCTGAGATCTCTTACCCATCTGTAATTCACCAAAAAAGATATCCTTTGGTATTCTACCATCATCCATCCGCCTAAGATGTCCTATCCATCTAAGTCTACGAAGACTGAGCATGGAATAAACTGTCACACAACCTGATCTTTCCAATACTTCAGTATTTGTGATTTTGTCTTGCCACTTAATACCAAGAATTCTTCGCAGACACCGCATATGAAAGCTGTTTAAATTGTTCTCTTGGTGTGAGTAAGTTGTCCAGGTTTCACTGCCATAGAGAAGAGTACTAAGGACACAGGCTTGATAGACAAGGACTTTTGTTTTGGCAGTAAGCTTCCTGTTCTCCCAGACTCTTTTTCTTAACCTGTTCATTGTTGTTGCTGCCTTTCCAATCCGGATGTTGATTTCCTGATCTAGGGATAATTTGCTATTTACCACCGATCCCAGATATGTAAAATGGTCTACTATCTCTAGTTCGGCGTCGTCAATAAAGATTGATGGTACCCCATGTGCACCTTGTGACATAATCTGTGTCTTTTTTTTGCTAATTGTTAAACCAAATTCAGAACAAGCATTGGAGAATGCAGATAGTAGACATTGCAATTCTTCCTCAGAGTGGGTCGTAACTGCAGCATCATCTGCAAAAAGCAACTCTCTGATCAGTACCCTCCTAATTTTGGTCTTAGCCTTCAATCTCTGAGCATTGTAGAGGCCGCCATCTGAGCGTGAGTGAATGTATATACCACCATCCTGATCACGAAATGCATATTTCAGTAGAAGTGAAAAGTATATTCCAAAGAGGGTGGGAGCTAGTACACAACCTTGCTTAACTCCACTCTTGATTTCAAATTCTTCAGAAGTTGCACCATCAAACTTGATTATACCCTTCATGCCTGTGTGGAACGATTCCACAATGGACAGAAGAGTTGGTGGGCAGCCAATCTTCTTTAGTGCCTTGAACAGACCCTCACGACTGACCAAATCAAATGCCTTTGTGAGGTCGATGAAGGCAATAAACAGTGGTTGATTCTGTTCACGGCATTTTTCTTGCATTTGTCGCAATGAGAATATCATATCAGTGGTAGACCGGTTCTGTCGAAAGCCACACTGTGATTCGGGGTAGACTTGATCTCCTAGGACTTGAAGTCTGCGCAGAACAATTCTGGCAAATACTTTTCCAACAATACACAGAAGTGAGATACCCCTATAGTTGTTGCAGTCGCTCCGATCACCCTTGTTCTTGTACAGTGTTATGATGCTTGAATCTTTGAAATCCTGTGGGACTTGTCCTTCACGCCAGCATAGCTCTATTAGCTGGTGGATCTGTATAGTGAGTGTGTCTTGCCCACTCCTGATAACCTCTATTGGAATCCCATCCTTACCTGGAGCCTTGCCAGATGCAAGTTCATTTATAGCACACTTAACTTCTGTTATGGTGGGAAGTGTGTCCAGGTGGTCAAGAGTTGGTAGAGCCTCTATGGCGTTGAGGGCATTATCCGCTAGTTTGGTCTCACTTGAGTAAAGCTCCAAATAGTGCTCTACCCATCTGTCCATCTGCTGTTTCTTATCAGTGATGACTTCTCCAGTCAAGGTTTTCAATGGTGCACTTCTTTTGATCACTGGACCACAGGCTTTCTTTATTCCTTCATACATACTTCTTATGTCTCCCTTATCACTTGCGATTTGAATGGACTCACATAACTTGATCCAATAATCATTTGCACACTGCCTGGCAGCCTTTTGCACATCCTTCCTAGCTTGCCTTAGCTCACTCAGAGTGTTACGCGTTGGTCTTTCCTTGTTTCTTAAGAGAGCTTTCTTCTTCTTATCAATCAAGGGCTGCAGAGTCTCGCTGTTGGCCGCAAACCAGTCCTGCCTCTTATGATCCACAGTGCCGTAAACCTTTACGGCAGTTTTACAAAGAGTTTCCTTAAGTTTATTCCATTTATCATTTACTGTACAATTTTCTGGTGTATCAGTGAAAGCGTCTTCAAGTTGCTGTTGAAACTGAAAGCACTTTTCAGGATCATGAGTGTTAATAATATTAATCCTGGGGCTAGATTTGTGTTTAGCTGTGTAGATTCTCTTTGGTCTCAGTCTAACCCTTGCAACAACCAAAGAATGATCCGTATCACAGTCAGCACTGTGGTAACTACGAGTCAATGATATATGGTTCAAATGTTGTCTCCGTGTGATGATGAAGTCCAGCTGGTGCCAATGGCCGGATCTTGGATGTTTCCATGTGACCTTATGCATCTCTTTTGTTTTAAAAAAAGAGTTTGTAATACATAGGTCATTACTGGTGCAATGCTCCAGCAGCCTTTGCCCATTTTCATTCATGCGACCGATGTTGTATTTTCCAAGGCACACTGGCCATGAACTCGAGTCCTTGCCCACACGAGCATTGAAATCACCGAGCATATAAATGTAGTCGGATTTTGGAACTGCCTTGATCACAGAGTCTAACTCCTCATAGAACAAATCCTTCACATCATCAGAGGAATCGAGTGTCGGTGCATATGCAGTAATAATGGTGGCAAACCCACAAGAGGTTGCCAAGCGCAGGGATAATAGTCTTTCATTTCCTCCTGCTGGAATTTCAATCATTCCCAGTAGCGAATTCTTCACTGCAAAGCCCACACCGTGTTGCCTTTTTTCTGCCTGCCCTTTACCCTTCCAGAAAAAGGTGTAGTTGTTTTCCCTGAGTGACCCTTCCTCAGCGAGGCGAGTCTCCTGCAGGCCAGCAATATCAATGTTAAGACGATTGAGTTCGGCATCAATCACAGCCGTTTTTCTCACATCGTCAATATTGGTCAAGTCAGTGGAAAATCCTGGACACATGGTTCACACGTTCCAGGTTGCAAGCCGTAGCTTGAGGTTTCTATTTATATTTTTGTTTGTACCTGGTGCATTGGTTTTACAGCCTGCGATTTAGATTTTGTCCTAGCCCCAAGCACCCATTGAAGCAGGCAGGCTGTGGCGGATCAGCACCCAATTGGCTGGGGGCTGCCCAGCTTGAGGCGGGCGGTAGCTGATCAGTGACACCTATAGGTGTCTCCCACCGTCAGAGGCAACGCGTGGCGCCCCATGTCTACGCCAACTGACAAGGACTTATAACCCGTAACAGTTGCCTCTCGCTTTGATTCCGAGACCAGTTAAGACCAGGGATGGAGTTATTGCCTCTCCATAGCACAAAGCCTGGGCTAAAATATAGAGATCATGTGTTGCCCATGCAGCATGATCCCTCTCTCGGCCTGCCTAGTTCACTCCAGAGGAAAGGTAACACCCCTACATCTGGAACAAGACAAGCTGCAGAAGCTGCCGGATCAGCAAAGCAATGCTCTAACTGTCCGCCTGTCGGAGCTTCGATCCTAGACCAGTCGCCAACCAAGGCTTAGGGCCTGGTTTGCCCTGCCATGACAATTTTGTCTTTAGCTTGCATTTCCTCGCACCAGGGTAAGGCTTGTACCCTCCCAATTGCGCTCTTCCGCCCGAAGCCGTTGGCACAATGTGGGGTGTCGGGTTTGGTAAGCGCCGCCCAACGTTCGGCGCTAACAGAAACCAGGTAGTACCGTCTACTGTTATACGGTAGCTCAGTCATATCTGACTAAGACCTGACTGATATTGACCTGACAATATATATATATATATATATATATATATATATATATATATATATATATATATATATATATCAGGTAGTCACTGCTGTCGTCGCCATGTGCCATGCTGATAAGCGGGTAGGCCATGTTTCGCCATCTCACTCTATCCCCACAGTCGTGGATCAGCTCAGTGTTTTTATCTTGACCATACCACGTGGCCAAGAATTCTAGATATTTACTTCTCTTCCTTCCCCTTATACTTTTCCCTTCAGTCTTGCCAGTTTTCACCGAGTTCTCTATTTTATTTTGTCTCATAACCTGCCCAAATGATTTTGACTGTCTTCGTCTAATTTCTCTAATCCATTTACAGTTTCCATTTAGACATCTGTTTAGTGTTCAGTATGTTGTCCATCTTGCAAGCGGCTTCCTTCGCCATGACGATTCTTGTTCTAATCTCTTCAAGGCATATCCCATCAGATGTTATGACTGTTCCGTGATAACTGTACGGATTCACTTGTTTAAGAATACTCCAATTCACTTGTATATTACATTGTGGTATTTCTTTATTCCTATTTACCACCATAATCTGTGACTTCTTACAATTTAACTCTAACCCCAGTTGTTTACTTTGTACCAGACAATGAGAGGCTGAAATCTAGCCAAGGAGGTCACCTCAGACAGGTACAAGGCCCAGAACATTTCGGATGAAGACACAGTGACAGTGAAAGAAATCAAGGCTGTGCTTCGACGATCCAAAAAAAAAAAAAAAAAAAAACAGCGCTCCAGGGCCAGATGGCATAAGATATGACGACATCAATAGGTGTACCGACAGCGAGCTAGAGAAACTAGCATACATGTACAACAACAGTATAGGGAGTGCTAGCATCAAGGAGGAGTAGTTACACAGCTATCTGATTCCCTTGCCGAAGCCTGGCAAAGACCACACACAAATTCAGGGATATCGTGTAATCAGAATACAATAGGCAAGCTGCTGGAGAAATTAATTGGCAGGAAAATATCAACCAGCTAGTGAAGCAATGTGTTTTTCCACCTACCCTGGGAAGGTACCGTCCTAAAAGTGAAACCTGGACCAATGCAGCAGATTTTGCCCATGATGTTTATAAAGGTTTCCATTCAGGCATTGAAACCTTTACACACCTTTACTTTGTTGCTATTGATCTTGAGGACGCATACAACAGAGTACCATTGGATTTTCTAATGCTTCAGCTTCTGGAACTCAAGATAAATCCGTTCCTCCTTAGTTGGAACGCTGCAGCCCTCTTCCAACGGAAAGTACTTTTTAGATGTGACAGTTGGACTTCGGAACCAACAACAATATATCCTGGCATTCCACAGGGATCACCATTATCTCCAGTGCTGTTCAACGCCTACACAGTAAGAATCACCAGCGAGCAGATAACTGGACCGGGGAGGACATTGTCATATGCCGACGATGTTTTAGTGTATCGTCAGGGTAAGGATAGAGATCAGGTTGCTGTGGAACTGCAAACCGAACTCAATCGCATAAGTACTTGGTGTGCTGAAGCTGGGGCAATGGTCAACCCAACATAGGCAACAGTGACATGGTTCTCTTTGAATAATCATATTGTCAACACTCCAACACCAACTATTAATCTGTATTCAGAGACTGTGGAAAGAACGCAGGCAATGAATTACCTGGGCATACGTTTTGATCGAAGCCTTGCTTATAATGAGCACATTGACTAGGTCAGTGGTTCTCAACCGGTGGGGAATTCCCCCCCCCCAGGGGGGAATTTCAGGGTTTCCAGCGGGGGGGGGGGGGGGGGGGTGAAGACCATTTCAAGATCGTGTTAATACAAGAACCGATTACTTGACATAGTTTTTCCCTCATACTTTACAGTTATGTATGTCTCGTCCTTCTAAACCTCTAAAGTAAGTAGACCCACAAATCATGTTTTATGTGGATGTCTGGACTTGTTTTAGTATATGCTATTACATTTACCTTCCATTTTTACGTATACTGTGTAGGGGTGGGGGGATTTTTTGATAGGAAATATGAAAGGGGGGGGGGAATGACGTTCTGAAAATACGGTGAAGGGGGGAACGGGCCAAATTTTTGATAGGAAGGGGGGGGGGGGGGAATGGCGTTCTGAAAATATGGTGAAGGGGGGAATGGGCCAAAAAAGGTTGAGAACCACTGGACTAGGTGATAACACAGCCCAAGCGGGGTTTGGCTGCGATGCGGATGATGGCGCCAGCAAACTGTGAGCAGCGCCATCTATGCCTCCTATATGAGGGGCTGGTCATGTCTGTTTTTGAGCATGCGATGGCAATCCTGACTCTGAGCCGTAAGCAGATAGAAAGGATGGAAAGGATACAAAACGAAGCTATACGCATTATTCTAGGATGTACAAGAGATACAGCATGCAGGGCGATGTGCTACCTTCTTGATACTCCAACCATTGAAGACAGACTACAAATTTGCCGAGCACGTGTCTACCTCAGAATTAACGTAAACACACAACATTCACTGCATAGTGAAATTAAGAAGGTGAAGGGCAGCAGGTTAACAAGAGGAAGGTCGTGGATGGGTCAAGCCGAAGACATTCTTCAACAGGTGTGTTCACTGGAGGACTTAGAACCTGGCGAGGAGTGGGTACAAGTGACAACAGATTTCTTTCTGTACGTCCTGTTCAGTTTGCATCCAACTAGAAAGAAAATGCAGACAAGAAAATCCGGCTGCTGTGGAGGCGGAAGTACAAGCGTAGATTTTCGAGAATTCGTTAGACGGTGATGCTGTCATCTACACTGATGGGTCGGTCGTCCGACGCGTGAGAAGCTCATGGGCCTTTACGGCTCAGGTCAGAGGGAGAATTGTGAAGGAGGACTTTGGTGCTTTTGTTGAGACCACAAGAAGTCTGACTATGGAAGTCATGGCAGTAGGTAAAGCAATAACATGGCTCGAGACACAGACATTCAATAGGGCATGTTTTCTGAGCGACTCAATGAGCGTGCTCAAGAGGATAGAGATGGGCTGGGTCCGAAGAGAGTGGTTGCTGTCTCTGGAGCGGTCTCGGCTGACAAAGATTAGTTTCATCTTCGTGCCAGGGCATGCGGGAGTACAAGAAAATGAGCGGGCTGACAAGCTTGCAGGTAAGGCTACTGTGGAGGGCGGACGTGCCATGGGCCAGGCTGACATTCTGAGTGCTCTATGGGAAGTAAGACGTGTGCGAGAACCAATTGATGACTGCAAATTTACAACCATGGTCAGACTGCGAAAACAGCAAATCAAAAGAGGGGTGGCCAAAGAAGAACGCTACGCAGGAAGCCAAAGACGATTGATAAACCAACACAGAACTGGTGTCGTTAGCCGCTATACGCTGCGGGATTTGCTGAGGAGGGGATCCGAGCAATTATGGACTGAATGGTTCGATGTGCAATGAGGATGATCTATCGACTAACTAACTAATTAACTTGTTTACTGTGTACAATAACTATATCTACTAAATGTTACAGGTCCTGCTCATTATCTACAATTAATACTGTATCATCCGCAAATCTAATGTTATTGATGGTTCTTCCCCCAATCGAGATTTCTCCCATATCTTCTACACTTCTAAAAATATTTTCACTGTATCTTCTTCTTCTTCTTCAGCGTTCCGAGCCATTGAAGTTCTTTGCTGCAGATACAATCCGTCTCAATTCGTCTCTCTGATTGACCTTCTCTTGCCAGTCGTTGATTCCAAGTGCTTGTAGGTCTGTATATATATTATCTCTCCACCGTCTTCTTGGTCTACCTCGGGGTCTACGGTCATTTATTTCCTGAGTGTAATCGAGTTTTGTTTCCCTATTATCTTCCATTCTTTCTATATGCCCCAGCCATTGTAGTCTATTAGCCTTCATGATACCAGTGATTAGCGGGGACTTAAACAGATCATAAATGTCTTTGTTACTTCTTCTTTTCCACTCTCCACTTTGTGTATCCCTAATGGGTCCAAAGATGCGTCTTAAAATTTTGTTCTCAAAGGTTTGTAGCAAGGCTTCGTCTCCTTTCGTTGTACTCCAGGTTTCAGAGCCATACAGCACAGCTGGTCTGATCAGTGTTTTGTATATTGTGATTTTGGTGTTACGAGATAGCGCCTTTGATTTTAGTAGATGTTGTAGTGCATAGTATATCTTATTTCCAGAATTGATTCTAGTTTGTGTTTCTTCCCTTTTGATGTTGGAGCAGTTAAAGATTGTACCCTTGTTAATTGATTGTAAAGATTGTATTTGTATGTTTCCGTTCTTTTAATGGTCATATTATCTATTTGTATGTGGCCAGAGTTTTTAACTATTCCTTCTCTTGAAATTACCATATATTCTGTCTTATCTTGGTTGTTAACCAGCCCCATCTGTTGGGCTTTTTCCTTTAAGTGAGTCAATATTTCCAATGCCTTTTGTTCATTTTGCCCTATAATATCTATATCATCTGCATAACCAATCAGCTTGGATGTTCCTCCAATATCACATTCCTCCTTTACCCTCCTTACAACTTTCTCTAGAGCCAGATTGAAGAGTAGCGGCGATAGCGCATCACCCTGTTTCAAGCCAGATGTTATTTGGAAAGGGTCTGATTTCCTGCCTTTATATGTTACTATATTATAAGTATCCTCCATGCATAGTCTGGTCATGTTGATTAACTTCCTTGGTATTCCAAATTCCCGCATAGCATTCCATAGACTATTCCTATGGACACTATCATAAACCTTTTTAAAATCCACAAAAATGTTATGGAGATCTCTTTTATATTCTCAATTTCTCTCGGCTATTTGTCGTAAGATATCTTCTTCTTCTGCGTTCATCCGGAGTTTTTTTTCCCCGGATGTGATTGCGTTGTGCCTGTTTACAGCAGAGCTGCGTTCTTGCGCCGTTAGGCCGACACATCCGACTTCTGCGGGCATTTGTTGACCGGGTTAACCTTCCCGTGGGTTTCTTCGGACGTTTTATTCTCATAGACATCCTGGTCAGCCCTCAAGGGAAGGCAGGGGCAGACCATGGGCATTCCCCGCCATCCAAGGAGGCTTCCATACTTGCAGAGCCAACACACAGCGCTCTGGTACTGGGCTCACCCAAGGAATCGTCACGTCCTGCACATGGCAGCTTAGCCTCACTTCCGTATATTGGGCCTTCCATTCACCATAGGCTGTTCTTCCGGAAACCAGAAGAATGCAGTGTGCAGATGACATCCACACAGTGAGCTTTCTATTTGGACTTTCCACATAATGGATTTGCTATCCAAGCAATATTCCATTTTGTGCCACTAGGACACTTTTTCCACCTTTTATGAAGCCCACACAGTGAGCTTTTGATTCGGACTTTCCATGTAATGGATTTGCTATCCAAGCAATGTTCCATTTCATGCCTCTGGGAGGCTTTTGTAACCGACATACTTGTGGTATGAAGTGTGGCAGTCTTTATACTTCTTCACACACCTTTAAATGTCAACCTGTATGTAGTTAAAGTAAGCTGCGGTCAACTTGAGTTTGTTGATATCTCCATAGAGCTTGTCCTCAAAAGAAGCAGGTGTGGGCCAAAATATCTTTCTCTGTTCTGCATATATTGGGCAATCCTGCAGCAAATGTTTTGCTGTAATTTTTCCAGTTCGACAATTACATTCATCAGTATCTCCTATCTTTAGTTTATTGAACAAGTGGTATTTCAGCCTGTTATGTCCTGTGCGGAGTCAGAAGATTGCTACTTGTTCTCTCCGGTCGAGTTTGTAATATGCATCATCCTTCTGGTGGCCTGGATGCTCTGATTCCCATTTGGTTCTATAGGTGCTTTTTATCAACCTCTTTGCCTCATTATAGGTTATGTCTATGTCAGGCTGTGGTAGTCGTCCGCCCTCTTTTGCCAGTCTGTCAGCCTCTTCATTTCCAGGCATGCTGCAATGTGATGGGATCCACTGTATTACAACTTTTTTGGATTTCTGGCATAGACCATGGAGTGCTGCTCTTAGGTCAGCTATTTTTGTGCTGTTATTGCTCTTCAGTATTGAGACAGCTGACTTTGCATCTGTGAAGATAGCTATTTGCTTCTCTTTATTTTCCTCCATCAAGAGCATTTCTGCTGCAGTTTTCAGAGCCTCTACCTCCGCTTTGAAGTTACTTGAAAACTTTCCAGTTGCCACTGAATGTGTTTTTTTTTTTTTCACTCCATTTTTTAAATTTAGGAGAATTCCTCCTCCTCCATTCTCTATTGAATTTTTGGCTGATCCATCTGTATATGCATGGGTCCAATTGCTGCTTGGGTAATGTTCTTTTATGTAGTTTAGGGATATTTCTCTTCTTTCGGTTTCATGCTGAGTGTTCTTTTTCTCAATACCAGGAATGTTTTCTATCATCTCAGGCAGTTGCTGCTGTCTCCAAGCTGGGAACTTGTGTGCATTGTAAATGGGTTTGACTGTTGATATGTTAAGTATAGGATCTGCCCCAATCTTTCGTTTTGCAGTTTCTACAAAGTTGCTACGCTTCAGTCTTCCCTTTCCAAAACCACTAAACCTTTTATACATAGTGTGGTCTGTCAATCTTCTAACTTTTTCTGCTTGTTGCTGGGCTCTGCTATCTCTTCTATCCTGCATTGGTTGTAAACAAGTGATCTTTTCTAGTTCATTAACCGGCGTTGTCTTCAGGCTTCCAGTTATGATTCGCATTCCTTGATTTTGGACTCTACTTATTTTGTTAAAGTTTGACTTAGCTGCTGTTGCCCAAGCTGCAATGCCATATTCCAATACTGGCCTAACCCGTCCAGTATATAACTTCTTGAGAACTTTCTCATCTGCTCCCCACGTTGTACCAGCAAGCTTTTTCATGATTGCCATTCTTTGCCTTGCTCTTGTTCGATTTTTCTCACCCTGTGTTTTCCATGTCAGGCGACGATCAAAGGTGACTCCTAGATTGTTTGGATTTTCTTCATGGCACAATATTTTTCCATTCAATACCAGCTTAGGTTGTTAAGTTTTATTTGAGAGGGAGAACACTGTGCATGTTGTTTTCTCCTAACTTATCTTCACTAGCCATGATTTTGACCAGTCCTCTAGCGCTAATAGGGCTTGCTGTATTCTGCTGTTAGCTGTACTAATGTATTCTTCAGATGTCCATATGGCTAGGTCATCTGCAAAGGATGATGTGTGTACTCTGGCTGGAAAATTTTCCGTGATGTCGTTTATATATGCTAGGAATAATGTTGGTGAAAGAACTCCTACTTGGGGGACACCTTGCTCCAACAGCATCATTTTGCTGGTTTGTCCTTGTACTTTTGTCCTGGCAGTTCTGTTCTCAAGGTAGTGGCTGATCCATTTGTACATTTTCCCACAAACATGCATATTTTGCAGTTTTACTTTCAGTCCTTTCTTCCATACTTTATCAAATGCTTTTTCTAAATCTATCCAGACCGCTAGTGTGTGCTTTTTCCCTTGGAAGGCATCCTCTATTTCCTGAGCTATATAAGTTATTTGATCTTCAGTGGATCTGTACTTTCTGAATCCTGCTTAGTATGGTGTTAAGAGTTGGTTTTCTTCCAGATGCCATGTTATCCTGCCATTGATAATGCGTTCCATTAATTTTCCTACACAGCTAAGTAGACTGATATGTCGATAGCCATTTGGTTCTTCCAGGTCTTTTCCTTTCTTTGGGACTGGTATTAGTATAGCTTCCTTCCATGCCTGTGGGATTTTCCCCCTCTTCCAGCTGTAATTTAGGACTGCTAGTAGTTTCATTTTTGCTTTAGTGCCTAGTCCTATTAGCATTTCATTTGTGATTCCATCCTTTCCTGGTGATTTCTTCTTTTTTAGGGTATTCATAGCCTGTTCCATTTCTTCCATTGTTAGATTTGCCATCATATATTCTGCTGTTGTCTCTGTATTACTATGATGTATCTGTTTATCTTTGATTGCTTTCTTCTGTTCGGTTGTAATATCAATGTGGTTTGCACTGGCATAGTGTTCCATTAGTGCATTTGCAGCCTTTTTTCCTGTAAGCAAGGCATTTCCTTGTTTAATTGTTATTTGTTTGTTTCTAGGTCCTTCATTGTTCATGGCTTTCACTAGTTTCCATAGTTTGTTTCCATCCCTGTCAATATTCAGGTTTTCTGTTTTTTTCCCTCCAACAATCTCTTGTTGTTTGATTTACTGTTCTTTTATATTTTGCTGAGATGGCTTTGAGAGAGATGTTCGCTTCAGTTGTTTGTTCTCTCTCTGCGGTCTTCCTGGCATCTTCAACTTTGTCCTCCAAAATTTGTAGTTCTTCAGTCCAGTATGGTTTGTAATTTTTCCTCGCTCCTCTTGGAATAGACTCAGTGGCTGCCTGTATTATTGCTCTGTTTAGACTTTCCACCATTTGCTCTATGTTGCCATATCGTGTATTTATGTTTTCACAATCATTGGCACCTTGCCGTCTTGACAGACGATAGTTTGTAAGGGATGGAGTTATTGCCTCTCCATAGCACAA
Source organism: Cepaea hortensis (assembly GCA_963921405.1). Classification (NCBI taxonomy): domain Eukaryota; kingdom Metazoa; phylum Mollusca; class Gastropoda; order Stylommatophora; family Helicidae; genus Cepaea; species Cepaea hortensis. The sequence continues at coordinate 91,896,053 of OY992876.1, read as the reverse complement.
AGCCTGGGCTAAAATATAGAGATCATGTGTTGCCCATGCAGCATGATCCCTCTCTCGGCCTGCCTAGTTCACTCCAGAGGAAAGGTAACACCTCTACATCTGGAACAAGACAAGCTGCAGAAGCTGCCGGATCAGCAAAGCAATGCTCTAATTGTCCGCCTGTCGGAGCTTCGATCCTAGACCAGCCTCCAACCAAGGCTTAGGGCCTGGTCTGCCCTGCCATGACACTTTGTCTTTAGGTTGCATTTTCTCGCACCAGGGTAAGGCTTGTACCCTCCCAATTGCGCTCTTCCGCCCGAAGCCGTTGGCACAATGTGGGGTGTCGGGTTTGGTAAGCGCCGCCCAACGTTCGGCGTTAACAGAAAGCAGGTAGTACCGTCTACTGTTATACGGTAGCTCAGCCATATCTGACTAAGACCTGACACAATCCTGACAAAGTCAAACATCTGAATAACAACCATGACACAGAAATAGAAATTGGACGGAAAACTTGTAATCAAAAGTCTAATAATGTGGAGACGTGTGGACACAGCAAAAGAAACTGAGAAAGCATATGGCTGTAACTCTGTCATTACATTTAAAACATTCAACTGCTGTTTTCTATTTACACATTTTCTTAAACAGTTGCATGTGCACATAGAGAATGTTGTAATGATTCATAACACAATTAATGACTTCAACTTAAATATGCTTAAATGAAAATGTAATTAGGCATTTCACATGAACCAAAAATGGAATTAAGGCTTTATACTTGACCATAAAATACATTTTGGTCCCGAACATCAACCAAAAATGGAATTAAGGTTTTATAATACCTCCAAATAGTAAGTTAGGTCCTCGACAGCAAACAAAAATACAATATAGGACCTTGACATAAAACAAGAATGAAATGTATGTCCTTTACACCAAACACACAACAATTAAGATCCAACATATGATACACAACTGGAATTTTAAAAAAACAAACAAAGATGGCATAATGTCTTCAACTCATTCGCAAAATTAATTAAGTTCTTCCATTCTCCATTCAGAGGACAATGGAATTAACATTTACCAGTCAAGACATCATCACAATAATTATCTTCCAGTCATCCAACCACACAAACAAACAACCCCCTCAACACGATAACAGTGAAATGAATGCAGCCAAAAACACACGGAATGTCTTCATGATGTCCGCTTGCGCCTGCACACCTTTTTATGATCCTTATGCCAGTGTTCTTGCTGCAACTTGACACTGCAGTAGGACGTGTTCCAGCAGCAGTGGTACATGGCTTCCTCCTCACAGAACTGGCACCACTGCTTCCTCTTGGCCTGGGAGATGGCCTCCTTGTGTTTGGCAGCCAACTTTTTCATCTCCTCCATGTACTGCTCCCTGGCTCTGTCTTCCCCAGCTCTCCTAGCCTTCTCAACTTCCACCTTCATGCTAGCCAGCGTCCGCTCCACCGCCTCTTGTTTATCTTTCCCAAAATCCTCTTGGAGCTGTTGAGTAAGTTCTCCAAGTGCCAGCTTTTTGTCCTCTTCAAATTTGTTCTCCATCTTCTTGGTGAGACTTCTCAAAGCTTTGACCAGCCTCTCCTCCCAGAGTTGATCATTCAATTGTTGCTGAGACTCCTGATCTGAAGCTGCACCGTCTGTCTGAGTGGAAGCACTCTCAGTTTGTTGAACGAATGTTTGCACCGCCGCAGAGACTGTTACTATCTCAGGGATTTGCACGGCCTTTGTGACTGTGACTATCTCAGTGGTGTTGGTGATTTTATCAACAGTTGACGTTACTGTATAGATCTCATCTGTGCAGTTATTCTGCAATGAATTTCTGCTGCGTTTGTTTACATGTTTTTCTACACTGGTTGATGTCACTTGTCTGTTAGCAACTTCATCATCCAGCTCTGCTTCATCTTCTGTGTTGGTTTCTCTTTTCCTTTTCTCTGCCTTCTTACTTGGAGTTTTCGAGCTGTCTTTTCTCTTAGCTTTTGACATCTTGTGTTGCTTTCTCTTGCTGCCTATGTTTTCACAATATTTGTCTGTTATTATGGCAAATCTGTCCCAATCTGCTCGTTTGTAATTCCAGCGGGGCAAAGGCTTTTGCTCCTGTGGAACATTCTCCATATTCATTACAAGCTTGATTGGTCTGTGGTCACTACCTGCCAATTGGTCAAGCACATAGCGATCGATTTTGTGGAGGATGTCTCCTGTGCAGAAAGCTAAGTCTGGAGTAGAAGTGGTAATCCATCTTCTGGAGTAGAAGCTCGGTGTGTCATCCGCTTTGTTGAGTAGATGGAGATTTGAGTCTATTTCCCAGTCCTCCACTTCATCTCCTCTTTTGTCAGTATCTGGGTATCCCCATCTTTCTGAACGGCTATTAAGGTCTCCGACAACAATTCAATTTGTGTCAGTTATTTTCATGTTTGAGAGTGTAAGATCCTTATCTGCCGGGCTATACAGATTGTAAATTCTTATTTTCACGTCCTTTATCATTATATCAACACCTATAATTTCCGTTTGGTTGTCAGAGATCACAAATACTTCGCTGCAAGGTATTGTATTTCGTGTAAGTATTAGAACTCCTCCTTTGTGTCCTTCGCGGTCGAAACGTGTGGCCTGATATCCCTTGACTGAAAATTTGCGATTGGCGTTGAGGTGTGTCTCTTGAATGCATGCCACATCTATCCTATCTTTATGAAGACGCTGTGTTAGGGAGACTTGCTTGTTATATACTCCTTCGGCATTCCACTGTAGTATGTTGAGTGTCCGGGGTGTTTGGTCAATAGCTCTTAACCTACTCCTCTGTGCCTTGACTCCACAGCACAGGGGAAGGTGACCACCAGTAGTCATGGGTGGACCCCCTCGAGGCAGGGGGCCCGGCACTATCACCGCCTGATGGGACTTCACGGGATTAGCACCATAACGATTAATTTTAATTTGTGACATGATGAATTAAGTTACGTTGCACTGCTTTGTCAAGCCTGTGGCTCAGTACATCCGATTTCGACAAGCATTTGTTCGGGGTGCTTTCCCTAGCCTTTGACTGTCCCCAGTCTACCTACAAGGCAGCAGGTTTGTGTGTCACTTGGTCTGGTCCCTCTCCCTTGACCTGTCCGACATGGGTGACCCTACCAGTAGCTGTGCTACCGTCGGCATAGCTCTTGGGGTCATTGGAACACGCAAGCCCCTCTACCTCGACAAGGTGGACACATGGCAGAGGGGTGTCGTAAGATAAATATCTGACCTATTGTTGATCTGTTTTGTATTGGCTGTATAGAGGGAAATATCTGGAGAATTACACATCACTGTCGCATACCTCTCTTAACTGATTCAGTGTCAAACAACAAGTAGGTTTGGACCAAATGTGGTACACATTCAAATGCACAAGAATTGTAATGGAAGCTTCCGTTCACTGAGCATTGCATTTGCGAAAGATGCCACGAAACGAAACAAATAAAGCGATGACCTTAGTATAACGATGTATCAAACTTCTGTTCGAATGTGGAGTCAAATTTGGCGATATCTTATCCTTAGATTCAACAGTGAATGCATAGTGAGAGCAACTGGAGGACACTCAGAACCCTCTACCATAAGATCCGAAGTACGTCAAGAATGTGTCCTGCCCCCTCTCTTTTTCATAACACAGCTAGCTGACGACCCGGCCCGGCATCGCCAAATCTCCTAAAGATGAACGTGCTTGATCGCGTACTCGATTGGTTTTCCGATGAACGTGCTTGAGCAGTGCGTACTCGATTGGTTTCCAGTCTTGCTTCCCGTTGCTCGTCTGTTTCTGAAGCTCGTAATGCCTTTTTCTTTCGTGCTTGAGGAAAAATTGTTGATTTTAAACTAACTATTTCAGTTGGATCCGCGTGAATGAGAACAATATCTGAACAACATTTCATATCAATCGGATGGACCGTTCGGGAACGAATAAAGGACACACACACAAACATTCTCTTGTGTGTGTATATATATATATATATGTATATATATATATATATATATATATATATATATATATATATATATATATATATATATATATATATATATATATAGTTGATATCGACAACATATGTAAAGAAACCAGCCAAACAGAGACCACAATAACACCGCATGACGAGAACACAGAAGAAGAACCATCTGCAAATCTAACCATTAGAGAACTCCTGTTTTCTGACGACCAAGCACTAATAGCAAAATCAGAAGCTGAATTACAAGACCACATGAATAGTCTAAATGAAATGTGTATGGAACATAACATGAAAATTAGCACAAGTAAAACAGAATTAATGACGGTAACAAAAGACGAAAAAGCAACAATGATTCACCTAAACGAACATCCCTTGAAACAAGTAAAGAGTTTCAAGTACCTAGGAATTATAATATCATCAAATGGCAAATCAGAAGACAAGATCAAAAATAGATGCAATAAGGCAAATCAACTCATTGGACAAATGGCACCAATACTAAAGAACAAACATGTATCAATAACTACTAAGAAAGCACTTTACAATACAATCTTCCTACCAACTCTATGTTACCAATACCAAACCTGCACAATGACAGAAAAAGAGAAAAAAAATCACAACAACAGAAATGAGATTCCTGAGGAGAATACTCAACGTATCAAGAAGAGATAAGACCAGAAATGAAGAAATCAGGACTAAAGTGGGGGTTATAGCTGCACTAGATTTTGTTAGAAGGCAGCAAGTCAAATGGTTTGGCCATGAAAGTAGATTACCAACTAACAGTATACCACAACAAGCAATGATGTACAGACCAGAGAGAAGCAGAGGAAGAGGCCGACCACGTAAACGGTGAACGCAGGGAATAACAGAGTCCATGGGAATATCGATACATGAAGCCCATAAGCGGGCACTCTCCTGCTGTTTATACTTCACCTCGACACCGCAAGATACAAGAGGAGCATGATGAGATGAGATGAGAGTTATCCTTTGACACTGGATCAGTTAATATGCTGCTATTGACCAAGTTTATTATTAACCTTTATGGCAGGTTGTTATTTCCAATATCCTATTTAATGTTTCCCTGCAATATCCCTTGGTTTTCTTAGTAAGTATAGGGAACTGTTGTGTGTGAGTCATTCTGGTGACTTGAATTTGATCGCTGACAATGAAACTTAGTTACAAGAAATCTTATTTCATCTCAGTTATGTCATTCATCTCATGTCTTCTCATCTCACTATGGATGTCATACATCGTGATTCCCATGGACTCTGCTATTCCCTCTGTTATCCAGCACTGTTATAACACTAAATTAGAATATATAAACAAGTCTTAAAAGTCCAGAGGATCGACTTCATTGCCATTGCATATGCAGGGCGGCCGGCCGAAAGCGTCGCACAAAGCACGAACTCAGTAGCTCCAGACTCTTACATAAATGCACATGTGAACCAGTTCAGTTCAGTTCAGTCGATGGATCAACATCACGGCACACGGGTGCAACCCATAAGTGCTCAGTTCTCCTCCTAACTCAAACCTGAGTCTGGAGAAACTCAGCTCAGTGCACGAACTCCGTTGCACCGGCGAGGATCCTGAAATACGTAGATAAATGCACATGTGAACCGAAAGACGTAGCCCAGAATCTAACCCACCACCTTCGGAGTGCGAGTCAAACAGATTGACCACTTCGCCACGGAGACTTCCTATTTTGATAATATAAATTTAAAAAATAAATAAATAAATAAATAAATAATAATAATAATAATAATAATAATAATAATAATAATAATAATAATAATAATAATAATAATTATGCCGGCTCCCTGGCCGAGGGGTTAACAGCTTTCTCTGTAATCCCGTATACTCTCGTGGTTGACCTGAGTGCACGAGAATTGGAAGCGGTTCGAGTCGCACCAGTGACTTATGAGAGTATGGAGCCGATAGCTCAGAAAGTCGAGCGTAATCTAGCCTAGGAATCAACATACAGCTGAAAGATGCTGATGCTGACCGCAATATCCTGAGACATGATGGAAACGCGGGGAAAAAAATATTGGAATACATGTTTCGGCAAAGTTATGTTATTTGCAGTTTGGTGTATGTCAGAAGTGGGGCGGCCATCTTTAAACTGTTCGTATGACGCCATCGTATTCGTCTGCACTATGATGCTGACAACTTTTGATATCCTAAACAACAATATTGACAGGTTACAAGACAATGGTATGGTTATTGTATGAATTGGAAACAAATAGTTATATTTAGCTCCTGCGAGAAGAAACGTACTAAACACAAACACGTTGCACGTACCTTACAAGGAGATCCATCGTATACCGGTTAAAATTCAAAATCAGAAGCAAATCAATAAATATATAAAATGAAATAATAAAATAAAAATCACACAAATACGTACAATAAGACACAAAGGACGGCCGACGTTTCGAGTCTCAGAATCTTTGTCAATGACAGGACAACACAGATAGACAAAACACCGAAAAACAAAATTCAAAAAAAAAATCAAAAAAAATCACAACTACTCGGTTCCCATAATGGAGCAGAAATGGCGGCTTTGCCGGTTGCGAGGGCACTCTTTGGCCACAGAGTTTAAGTATATTAGGTTGCCAGATAGGGTTTATGTCGCTAAAGATATGCGAACAGTCTGATATGAATATATAGGGGTGTGGAGACAGTTGAGTATGAATATATAGGGGGAGGACAGCATAGTTATAGACAGTGTAAACAGGTAGATATGTGAATAGTTGGATATGAATGTATAGAGGGAAGATGGCACAGTTAAACTGTGGCGTCCACAACAGTATTGATAGCTGCTGGATGGACGCATCCCAGAGAGTTGATTAACTGGCATTCAAGTTTGAGCCTGATGGAGCTGTTGGAGATCCAAGGTTTCAATGCAGTCACACATACACATACTGCATTGAAACCTTGCAGATACTTTTTTTTTTTTTTTTTTTTTTAGCTTGACTGCTCATTGTCCATGCTTCACATCCATACAAAAGTGCAAGCTCTATGTAGCACATTAACACTCTTTTTCTCGTAGCAATTTACATCATTTTATTCGTCAGTATGATTTCTTGGTGTATGTGTGCGTGTATGTGTGTGTATGTGCTTCCATGTGTGTATGTGTGTATGTATGTGTGTATGTGTGTGTGTATGTGTGTATGTGTGTGCATGAGTGTGTATGTTTGTATGTGTGTATGTGCGTATAGTTGTATGTTTTTCTGCACCTATGTTTATGTGTGTGTACGTGTATGACTGTATGTTTGTATATATGTTTGTGTGTGTATGTGTGTTTATGTGTGTACATGTGTGTATATGGATGTGTATGTGTGTGTGTTTGTGTGCGTATGTGTGTGATGTGTGGATATGTGTGTATGTGTGTGTATATCAGTTCCGCGTCTAGCGTTCGTTGTCTCGGATAGCTGTGTGAGGTGCACCAAAATGGGATCTTCCCAGCCAACGTGAGTTAGCGAGGCAGGCGTTTCAAGAATGTAACCGCATCGTGCAGCCAGGGTCGTGGTTTGAGCGGGCAAAAGAGCAAAATTTGTACGACCGTTCGACAAAGTCTCGATAAGCGCCCACTCTCTCTCTCGATGAGTAGTGGGCCTGCAGTCAGTAAGCTGGTATAGCTTTTTTTTCGGTTAGTCCTGCCGGCGTAGCTTGAAAGCTCGTCGGTAGGCGTCCAGTGGTTTTGCATGTATCACCTTGTACCGGGAGGGCGCGCTTTAGCGATGCTACTCTTGGCTTGCGTGTGCGTGAATAGTCCGTCTGTCCGATAGATATCTAGTTGATCCTGCCAGTAGTCATATGCTTGTCTCAAGGGAGATCTGCTCGCAACTTAGACGAGCAGTATCTCCTGTGGGCAGTTTCTCGCCTCATGTTTGTGTGTGGTCTGCTCTGGCGGTCAGTCCGTCTTCGGTGAAGGAAATCATATAAGTAATCATACGCTCATTGCTTGTCGCTACGCTTGTCTTAAAACTGAAAAGTAAAGGAATTGACGGAAGGGCCCGAGGCTCCCAAGAGCCAATATAAACAGGGATAACTGGCCGTGGCAGCCTAACGTCCACTGCATATGTGTCCGTCTTCCAGTCGTCTTGCCATGCTCGCCACTGGAGCCAGACGGACACAGACGAGGGAGCGGGGGCGAGGGTGTTGCGCGACCACTTCCTCGCTATACAAAACCAAAGCGCAAGTCATTCGTTCCTCATCAAATCAAAGATGTAGTGTAATGAATGGTCATGGTCAATGAATGGTCAACGTCATTCATGATGGACGAACATCGCAAGTGTGTGTATAAGTGTGCATGTTAGTGTATGTATGTGTAAATATTTGTGTGGGTATGTGTGAATGCATGCAGTGTATGCGAGGGAGTACGTATTTGTATGTTATTGAGTGTGTGCATAACTGTGAGAGTTTGTGCAAATAATGTTAGTATATTATAGTATAGTAGCAGGTGAGGCTACTGTGGAGGGCGGACGCGCCATGGACCAGGCCGACATTCTGAATGCTCTACGAGAAGTAAGACTTTTGCGAGAACCAAGTGATGACTGTGAATCTACAACAATGGCCAGACTGCGAGAGCAGCAAATTAAAAGAGGTGTGGCCAAAGAAGAACACTACGCAGGAAGCCAAAGCAGATTTATAAACCAACACAGAACTGGCGTCGTTAGCCGCTACACGTTGCGGGATTTGCTGAGGAGGGGATCCGAGCACTTATGGACTGAATGGTTCGATGTGCAATGAGGATGATCTGTCGACTAACTAACTAACTAACTAATGTTAGTATATACGCAGGTATATACGAGTGCATGTATGTTTATGAATGTGCGTGTGTACGTGTGTCTGCCTGTCTTATAACATGGTAATATGCTTTGTTTATGTTTACAAAATCATTTTGACAATGGTTGTTTCTTATGTAAATGTAACATTCACAATTGATGAATGAAACATGAGTGATTAGAAGGGCCGAATGTAAGACGGGCCTGCGTGCCCAATTGGCTACCCTTTGAAAATTAAGATTGTTCGTTCGTTCGTTCGTTCGTTCGTTTGTTCATCTTGCAAAAGACTATCTTCGCCATAGCGATTCTTGTTCTTATCTCTTCAAAGCATCTCCCATCAGATGATATGACTTCTGTACTCAGATGTTAAGTTAGCTGCATATTCTTTATAGCAATGGAAGTGGTTATTGTCATTTCTTTCACACTTCCTGTAAGGTTTATAAATCTGAAAGTCTCTCGCGTGCGTATATATATATATATATATATATATATATATATATAAATGTTTTGCGTATCCTTTTACAGGACTTAGCTGTCAACAGCAGCATCTTTCAGCTGTCTGTTGATCTCTTGGCAAGATTACGCTCAGTAGTTTGCCATTGCTTTCTGAGCGGCCGGCTCAGTATCCGCAAGTCACGAGCGGGGGTCGAACCACCTCAGTTCTCGCTGGGTCGAACCACCTCAGTTCTCGCTCCACTGCGAGACTCTGCGTGATAAACGGGATTACAGAGAGAAAGTGTTGTAACCCCACAGCCAGAGAGACCGGCATATATATATATATATTCAAAAGCTACTTAAGTGAGTTGAGGTGCGCTAAGTCAGTAACTGACCTCACAGCACTGGGGTCATTCCCATGCACGCCCGTCCTCTTCAACGACCAGCAAAGAGTGCCAATACTAATGGTCCCAATTAAAATCTGATTATGTATTCGTTTCGCTTTTCTTGGGGCACTGAGTGTCGGCCAGACCCTCTGGTCGCGGTCTGTCGGAACCATTCTTTAATTTTATAGACACGAACAACAAATATCCTTGTGTGTTCAATATTATTATAGTATTTTTATCATTATCATGTTGTTTTCAGCATTATTACGATATTTGCAGTCTAAGCATGTTGTTTTCACCAATCCAAAAGTGTTCTCATCATGTCCATGGTGTTCTGAGCATTCCCAGCGTGCTCTCTCAATATTTCCAAGGTACTTTGGGCATTCATTCCTGGAATCACATCTCAGCAATCGTAGAAAACTTAGCATCTTGTAGCGACGGTGTTAACAACGACAACAACAGCAATAGCAGCAGCAGCAACAACAACAACAACAACAACAGTAGCAAAACAACAGCAGCAGCAGCAACAACAACAACAACAACAATAACAACAACAACAGCAGCAGCAGCAACAACAACAACAACAACAACAACAACAACAACAGTAGCAAAACAACAACAGCAGCAACATTAACAATGACAACAACAGTAACAACACAAACAACAGCACTAGCAACAGCAAAAACAATAATAGTAACAACAACAACAACAGCAACAGCTATAATAATAATAATAATAATAATAATAATAATAACGAAAATAAAAAAGAGATAAACAATAATAACTACGACGACAACGACGGCGATGGCGACAACAATAATGACAACAGCAAAAGCAATAACAATAGTAAAAACAACAGATTCAGCAACAACGATAACACAAGCAATAGTAATAATAAGAGCAAATATAGTTGCACATAAAAACATTAAAAATACCAACAGTATCAACAACAATAAAGAGAATATTAGCAGCAATAAAAACGACCACGGCTGCACAAATATTAATAACATTAATAATAACAAAAACAACAAGAATATAACAAGAAACAACAAAATAACACCAATAATAACAAAGAACAGCCATAACAACCAAGTTAGAACCAGCTGGGAACCAAATATGAGAAGTAAAGAAAAGAGTACCTTCCCGTCATAGTTTGAGATCCCCTGTGTACAACAACATCACAATTCTCCCTGCACCCCTCCCCCACCTCCCCCCATCTGCCCAAGAAAACAAGGAAATCTGGTTAAATTAACGCCCTACTAGGAAAAGCCAGTTTCCAGATCTAGATTTAAAAAAGAACAAATGAAGATGAGAAAGAATGGTCGGAAAGAGAAATCCCGATCTAAAATCCTACAACAGGTGAGCAGAAACCGGGGTCTCAGAGTAATCCACTCGACCAGAAACGAGAGGTGAGTTGTTTGGATTCGTGTGCCAGCAACTCCCCTACAAGAACTCATTTAGTGCAATTTTTAGCTCTTTGCCTTTGAGGATCTTATCGCGAGTAAAACATTATGCTGTGAAATTTAAGAGACAGGAAAGGAGGATGAAGACGAGGGGGAGAATGAAAAGAAGACATCATTACCAGCATCGCAAAGAAAATTAAGGGAGACTCGTAGATGAAGAAAGAGATGCGGGGGGAGAGGAAAATTTACTTTTTAATAGCGCGGAGGATAAATTGACATAAGAGACAAGTGTTGTGTAAGAGGGGAGAGAATTTCTGTTTAACGAGCTTGATACGGATTGTCTTACCCTTTGCCCCAGTTCTGTTTTGTTTTTAACGGTTAGTTAAGTAAACTCCTCATGACAGCCTGGACAATCGACCTTAAGCGGTTAGCGTCTGCCTGGGTGAAAGGTTAAAGGGGAAGAGTGAGGTAACGATATGAGGGATGCAAGATGGGGAAGGGAGTGCTGGTATGATACAGTGGGTAACTACGTTTGCTTGGGGAGGTTTTTGAAGCTCCGCTGGAACTTAGTTTGTGTCTGGTGTCAGATCTCTAGAGGATCTGAACTCTCAGTCGTCAGGGATGAAGGGGGACGTGAGCTAGCGAGACTAATTAGGGAGCTCAGATAGCAGTTGACATCTTGTGAGTGGCTGCCGGGGAGTGAGCGTTGGCGGCCGTGGTCGCTTGTCGTGGAGTCAGTTTTGCGAAGTAAGGCGTTGCTAAATAATCAGTTATTGCTGAAGTCAGTTATTGCTGAAGTCAGCTGGTTCAGAAGATTCGGTTATGGCTAAAGAGAAAGTTATTGTTGAAGAGCCAGTTGTTGTTGAATAGTCAGTTATTGCTACAGAGTCAGTTAGTATTGAGGAGAGTTATTGTTGAAAAGTCGATTATTTCTGAAGAGACAGTTTTTCACAGGAGTCAGACATTGCTAAAGAGTTAGTTTTTGCTCAGCAGTATGGCGTTGCTGAAGAGCCGGTTATAGCTAAAGAAACAGTTATTGCTAAATGGTCAGTTATTGTTGAAGTGTCAGTTATTGTTGAAGAGTCAATTATTGTTGAAGAGCCAGTTATTGCTAAAGAGTCACTTATTGCTGAAGAGTCGGTTATTGCCAAAGAAACAGTTATTGCTAAAGAGTCAGTTATTGTTGAAGAGTCAGTTACTGTTGAAGAGTCAGATATTGCTGAAGAGTCAGTTACTGTTGAAGAGTCAGTTATTGTTGAAGATACAGTTATTGTTGAAGAGACGGTTATTGTTGAAGAGTCAGTTATTGTTGAAGAGTCAGTTATTGTTTAAGAGTCAGTTATTGTTTAAGAGTCGGTTATTGCTAAAGAGCCATTCATTGTTGAAGAGTCGGTTATTGCTGGCGAGTAGATTATTGCTGAAGAGTCAGTTATTGCTGACAAATAGATTATTGCTGAAGAGTCAGTTATTGCTGACGAGTAGGTTATTGCTGAAAAGTCAGTTATTTCATGAAGAATCAGTTATTGCGTAGGAGTCGGCGCTTCTAGCGGAGTTCTGTGAGTTGAGTCAAATACCTCACTCGGAACAATCCCATTGTGACGTATCGGCATTACGTATCGTCTCCACATATAACATTTGCTTTTTAATTTAATTGTCTATTGTATACGTTACCACCAGGTAGGGGTTAGCGTGTTTACAAGTCAAGAGGCTCGAATTCCTGCACATGGATTTATCTGATATGGCTCGGTCTCCTTGCGCAGGCCGGCCTCGAACAAAGTACGAACTCCGTAGCTCCAGCGACGTCCCCCAGGAGCCTAAGCGAAAATGGCACTCGAGAAACGATCGACGTAGTTCGGAAGTGAACCCACAGCCTTCGTGGTGCAAGGCCACCAAGTAGGTCTAGATAGTTAATTTAGAGAATCAGTAGAAGTACGGCCTTAACGACGCACAGAAGAAGAAGAAGAAGAAGAAGAAGAAGAAGAAGAAGAAGAAGAAGAAGAAGAAGAAGAAGAAGAAGAAGAAGAAGAAGAAGAAGAAGAAGAAGAAGAAGAAGAAGAAGAAGAAGAAGAAGAAGAAGGAGATGAGGAAGAGATGGGGGAGGATGAGGGAATCAGGAAATGACGGAGGAGGAGGAGAAAGAAAAAAAAACAGTAAGAGGAGAAGGAGGAAGAGGACGCTAAAAAGAATGGGAATAGTAGTAATAGTTGTTGTTGTTGCTGTTGTTGTAGAAGCAGCAGCAACAGCAACAGCAGCAGCAGCAGCAGCAGCAGCAGCAGTAGTAGTAGTAGTAGTAGTAGTAGTAGTAGTAGTAGTAGTAGTAGTAGTAGTAGTAGTAGTAGTAGTAGTAGTAGTAGTAGTAGTAGTAGTAGTAGTAGTAGTAGTAGTAATTGTTGTTGTTATTGTAGAAGCAGCAGCAGTAGTAGTTGTAGTTGTTGCTGATGTTGTTGTTGAAGAAGCAGCAGCAGTAGTAGTTGTTGTTGTAGTAGTAATAGTGGTAGCAGTAGTAATAGTAGTAATAGTAGTAGTACTAGCAGCAGCAGCAGCAGTACTAGTAGTAGTAGTAGTAGTAGTAGTAGTAGTAGTAGTAGTAGTAGTAGTAGTAGTAGTAGTAATAGTAGTAGTAGTAGTAGAAGTAGTAGTAGTAGTAGTAGTAGTAGCAGCAGCAGTAGCAGCAGCAGTAGTAGCAGCAGCAGCAGCAGTAGCAGCAATAGCAGCAGCAGCAGTAGTAGTAGTAGTAGTAGTAGTAGTAGTAGTAGTAGTAGTAGTAGTAGTAGTAGTAGTAGTAGTAGTAGTAGTAGTAGTAGTAGTAGGTGTTCTCGTTGTTGTTGTTGTTGTTAAGGGTGTATTTTTAATGACTGTGCTGTGTTTGAAAATATTGCCTGTCCAAGATTTGTATTTACCTTTTATATTGCATGAACTTTACAGAGGTTGAATACACAACGTGGAACGGTAATATTTTAAAACACTGCACAGTCATTAAAAATACACCCTATAGTAGTGTGTGTAGTAGTAGTAGTAGTAGTAGTAGTAGTAGTAGTAGTAGTAGTAGTAGTAGTAGTAGTAGTAGTAGTAGTAGTAGTAGTAGTAGTAGTAGTAGTAGTAGTAGTGTCATTTACTAATACTTGTAGTAATAGTAGTTGTTGTTGTTGTAAATGCAGCAGCAGTTGAACGTATCAAGAAGAGATAGATCAGAAATGAAGAAATCAGGACTAAAGTGGGGTTTAAAGCAGCACTAGATTTTATTAGAAAGAAGCAAGTCAAATGATCTGGCCATGCAAGTAGGTTAATAGTCAACAGCATACCACAACAAGCAATGATGTACAGACCAGATGGAAACAGAGGAAGAGGCCGACCACGTAAACGTTGGACGGAGGGAATAGCAGAGTCCATGGGAATATCGATATATAAAGCGATAAGTGCCATAATCGGTGCCACTCTCACGATGTTTATACTTCACCTCGACACCGCAAGGTACAAGAGGAACATGATGAGATGAGATATTGAACGGGTTTCCGTTATACTTTCTTGTTGCCTGTCCTTCGTCTCGCTGTGAGCGAGTTGGTGTTGGTTGTAGCCTGTTCACGTATGCAGCGACGAAATGTATGGCTACTGTGATCATTCCCCAACCCAGGTGTGGACACATAGGTGAATATTATGTGTGAGAAATGTTCACTCCTTACTTTGCCTACCCCTTTCGTGTCCCACACCCCATAATCCCTTCTTTTCCAGCACTATCTTATCACACTAATGACATCTGTGTATAATTAACGTCACACAGACACCGGATTAAAACAGGACCCGGTGTGTGCCTGTACTCAACCACCACGTGCACAATAACGACAGCTTAGCTGACATCTTGCGCAGCCTTCTACTCATTTATCTTCCGTTTCCGGTTGCCATTGTTTTGCCCTCAAGTCTACCTCCTTCGCTAGAGAGTGTCAGAGTGTGTCGTGCAGAAATTTATAAGACCGCTCATTAGTAAGACACCGTTTGTCTTATCTTATCTTATCTTATCTTATCTTAAATAACTGGTTCAGTGCCAAACAAAAGGTGGGTTTGGACCAAATATCGTACACAATCAAATGAACATGTATTATGGGAATTTCCGTTCATTGAGAATTGAAATGATTGATTGATTGATTTAGGAACCGACATAACAGCATTGAAATTGCAGAAGATGCTACGAAACAAAACAAATAACACGATGGCCCTAGTATGACGATATATCTTCCTTCTGTCCAAAATGGAGGTCACATTTGGTGTTTACATTATCCTTCGGCACTGCAGAGGTTAAAACTTTGCTTCCTACGTTTCTTCGTTGTTCATCGTCCTCATCAAGTGCCGTGCCGACTGACGTAGGCGTTCTTGACTCTCCACAGATCTCTGTCCTTGGTTTTCTGGATCTACTCTGTCGTTGATATTCCTCCATGCCACCGTCGCAATCCATCCAGCATCATTTCTCGTGGTCTGCCTCTGCCTTTCTTCCCCTCGATCTTTCCAGTTGTCACGATGTTCTCCAGCGCCTCTCTTCTCATCACATGATAAAAAAAAGCTGTTTGTCTCTTTCTTATTGTTGTATATAATGTTCTAGTTTCGTCAGCCTCTTTAAGGCATTCGTCGTTAGTTACTTTGGCAGTCCAAGGAATTCGCAACATTCATCTCTGTTGCTTCCAATCTCTTCCTAATTTGTTCATTTATATTCCAAGATTCACAGCCATACAGCAAAACAGGCTCTATATACCACCTCAACACTCTCTTTCTTACATTCAATGATAGCGACTTATGGCATAAGATATTCTTCATTTGTTGAAATGCGGCCTTTGCTTGCCTTATTCTGCTCTTGATCTCTGCTGTGCATATTCCATCTGATGTTATAAATGTCCCTGGATATTTGAAACTATCGACTTGGTGAAGAATTTTCCCTTCTATCTCTATTTCACATTTGGGTGTCACCTGTTTCTTTGATACCACCATTGTTACTGTTTTCTTGATATTCAAGGAGTCCTTTCTTTGCACGCTCTGTTACTACAATGTCCAACATTTGTTGTAGATCTGTTGCATTATCCGCTATCAATACTGTGTCATCTGCAAAGCGTATATTATTTATATTATAACCTTCAAATATTATTCCAGGCTTTTCTTTGATCTCTCTCATTATTACTTCGCTATAGAGGGAGAATAAATCTGGTGACAAAACACACCCCTGTCTTACTCCCAACTTTATGTGTTCATAATTTCCTTCTTATTTCCCATTTTAATTGCTGTTGTTTGGTTCCAGTAAATAGATTTTATTATTCTGAGATCTTTCCCATCAATGTTAATATATTCCAACAGTTTAATCAGTTCATCATGTTTTACTTTATCAAATGCCTTAGTATAATATATGAAGCACAAATATATGTCTTTCTTTGTCTCTACTGATCTTTCTAATAGTGTTCGTAATGTGTATATTGCATTATTTGTACCTTTTCCTTCCACAAATCCATACTGTTCTTCGCCAATTTCCATTTTTATTTCCTTCCTTGTTCTTCTCAGTATAATTCTGAGTAGAAGCTTAGCGACATGATTTATAAGGTTAATTGTACGAAAATCTTCGCATTCAATTGCTCTTGGTATTTTTGTTATAGCTATAAATACAGATTTAAACATATCACTTGGTATATATCCACTGCTATAAATATCATTCAACATTTTGGTTAATATATCTACTCCAAATTCTCCCATTACTTCCAATTCTTCTATTGTGATTCCATCTGGCCCAGCTGATTTTCCTTTCTTCATATGCGTGATAGCATCATCAACTTCTTCTTTTAGAATAGGTGGACCTTCTAAGTCACTTGCTTCTGTTAATTCTGCCCTTTCTCCATCACATAAGTCTCTTATATACTCATTCCACCTCGTCATTATAGCATCTTCCTTCAATAATATATTTCCTGTCTTTGTCATCGCTTTCATCCCTTCAAAATATATATTTTTACTTTCTCTAATTAATTTCTATTTGGAGGTCGCCATTGCTGAGAGGGTTAACACACTTTTCCTTTCTCTTCTGGTGGAAGTTTTAGTGGAGTCATTCAACTCGCCGGTCAGTTAGGCTTGCTGACTTCTGTTTCAGAAAGCCATGGCAGAATACTGAAGGTAAAATAAAATAGCCTAGTAAATTATAAACAGCCAACAAGGGCTAGGATCGATTACAACTTCCAGCAAAAGACATGTAATTTAAACAATTTATTTCCATTATAATTTCTGTTCATGATCTTTCGTTCTTCGTGGCCTTGCATCTTTCTGCATTTCGCTGTTTATCTTGTCCTCACGATGTTACGCACTTCAATAAGTCTGTATTGGGAAAATCCGACGCGTGCGCATTGAATCAGATAACATTAGATGGTAGGTTGTTCTCTGCGTAAAAGAAGAGAAAGAGGCAAGCAAGTTTTGCACTGAATAAAATAATCATCATCATGTGCCATGTCGATAAGCGTGGGAGGTCATGTTTAGCAATCTCGTACGATCACCAGAGTCGTGGATCAGCTCAGTATCCTTGTCTCGTAGATGCCACGTGGCACAACAATCCAAATATTTACTTCTCCACTTTCCCCTCGTTCTTTTTTCTCTTAATCTTGCCAGTTGTCACCAAGTTCTACATATTTTTGTTCT
>OY992876.1:91825938-91875938 GCA_963921405.1 Cepaea hortensis | reverse complement strand
CCGATTGCTTAGTAGTATTTATTTAATTTTCATATTTATACCAAATGTGAAATACCAATTATTTGTATAATTTGAATCTAACAGTTGCTCTATTCGGCAACACTAACAATGCTGTAGTCTCTATGGTCAAAATGTTAATGTTATTTCCCGTTCCGGCAGCAGAGACGCCACTTAATTTATTTTTTTAATTTGTAATTTTTGCAGTCTATGTTCATGAAAATGGCTTATACAATGAGAAAATGCAAATTCTCGAACACTATGAAAAATAAAAGTTTCCATGCTTCGTTGAAGGACGCAACGAGAATGAGGCAAAGTGTACGACTTGCGATAGTTACTTGTCCGTTGTCAACAAAGGAACTACTGACTTGGAGCGCAATGTTGACAGTGAGAGACATAGAAACCTAATCAAAGAGTCCGCGTCATCTAGCACATTGAAGTCTTTTTTTTCAGTCTAAGTACTCAAATATGTTGCTGAAAGCGCATGCGGTTAAAGCAACTTTGGCATTTAATACAGTTTGTCGTCATCAGTCTTACAACTCGATGACCTGCACAGCTGGTGTGATGCACACATTATTTGAGGATTCAGTTAGTTAGTTAGTAGACAGATCATCCTCATTGCACATCAAACAATTCAGTCCATTAGTGACTGGATCCCCTCCAAATCCCGCAGCGTTTAGCGGCTAACGACACCAGTTCTGTGATGGTTTATCAATCTTCTTTGGCTTCCTGTGTAGTGTTCTTGTTTGGCAACACCTCTTTTAATTTGCTGTTCTCGCGGTCTGGCCGTGGTTGTAGATTCATAGTCATCACTTGGTTCTCGCAAAAGTCTTACTTCTCGTAGAGCATTCAGAATGTCAGCCTCTTCCATGGCGCGTCTGCCCTCCACAGTAGCCTTATTTGCGAGCTTGTCAGCCCGCTCATTTCCTTGTACCACCGCATGCCCTGGTACGAAGATGAAACTAATCTTTGCCAGCCGAGACCGCACCAGAGACAGCAACCACTCTCTTTGGATCCAACCCATCTATATCCTCTTGAGCATGCTCATTGAGTCACTAAGGAAATATGCTCTAATGAATGTCTGTGTCTCGAGCCATGTTATTGCTTTAATTTGCGGATGATGTTGCGATTACGACCCATCCTGAGGAAGAATTACATCTACTATCTGCATTCTCCAATGCTTGTTCTGAATTTGGTTTAACAATTAACAAAAAGAAGACACAGATTACGTCACAAGGTGCACATGGTGTACCATCAATCTTTATTGACGACGCTGAACTGGAGATAGTAGACCATTTTACATATCTAGGATCAGAGGTAAATAGCAAATTATCCCTCGATCAGGAAATCAACATCAGGATTGGCAAGGCAGCAACAACAATGAACATGTTAGCAAAAAGAGTCTGAGAGAACAGGAAGCTTACTGCCAAAACAAAAGTCCTCGTCTACCAAGCCTGTGTCCTTAGTACTCTTCTTTATGGCAGTGAAACCTGGACAACTTACTCACGCCAAGGGAAACGTTTAAACAGCTTTCATATGCGGTGTCTGCGAAGAATACTTGGTATTAAGTGGCAAGACAGAATCACAAATACTGAAGTATTGGAAAGATCAGGTTGTGTGACGGTGTATTCCATGCTCAGTCTTCGTAGACTTAGATGGATAGGACACGTTAGGAGGATGGATGATGATAGAATACCAAAGGACATCTATTTTGGTGAATTACAGACGGGTAGGAGATCTCAGGGTCGGCCTCTACTACGATACAAAATTGTGTGTAAGCGGGACATGATTGATACAGGCATTGATAATGCACATTGGGAGCACGTCGCCGCTGAACGTGTTGCATGGAGGGCAACTATCAGAAATGGAATAAAGACAAAGGAGAAAATGATTGCAGATAAAGCACACACAGAGCGTGAGAGACGTAAGATGGTGCAAAATGGTGGAAGTGACCATGTTTTCACATGTACCTACTGTGGGCAAACATTTGCAGCAAGAATTGGCCTTACCAGCCACACTCGCCACCGCCATGGATCGTAGTTATTGAGCCTTTTTGGAAGCACAATGTACCAAACTATCGTCTGTCAAGACGGAAAGGTGCCAATGAATGATATATATATATCTGATACACCAGAAAATTGTACAGTAAATGAAAAGTGGGGTCAACTTAAGGAAACTCTTTATAAAACAGCCGTAGGAGTTTACGGCACTGTGGATCATAAGAGGCAGGACTGGTTTGCGGCAAACAGCGAGACTCTGCAGCCCTTGATTGATAAGAAGAAGATAGCTCTCTTAAGAAACAAGGAAAGACCAACGCGTAACACTCTGAGTGAGCTGAAGCAAGCTAGGAAGGATGTGCAAAAGGCTGCCAGGCAGTGTGCAAATGATTATTGGATCAAGTTATGTGAGTCCATTCAAATCGCAAGTGATAAGGGTAACATCAGAAGCATGTATGAAGGAATAAAGAAAGCCTGTGGTCCAGTGAACAAAAGAAGTGCACCATTGAAAACCTTGACTGGAGAAATCATCACTGATAAGAAACAGCAGATGGACAGATGGGTAGAGCACTATTTGGAGCTTTACTCAAGTGAGACCAAACTAGCGGATGATGCCCTCAACGCCAAAGAGGCGCTACCAACTCTTGACCACCTGGGCACACTTCCCACCATAACAGAAGTTAAGTGTGCTATAAATGAACTTGCATCTGGCAAAGCTCCAGGTAAGGATGGGATTCCAATAGAGGTTATCAGGAGTGGGCAAGACACACTCACTCTACAGATCCACCAGCTAATAGAGTTATGCTGGCGAGAAGGACAAGTCCCACAGGATTTCAAAGATTCAAGCATCATAACACTGTACAAGAACAAATGCGATCGGAGCGACTGCAACAACTATAGGGGTATCTCACTTCTGTGTATTGTTGGAAAAGTATTTGCCAGAATTGTTCTGCGCAGACTTCAAGTCCTAGGATATAAAGTCTGCCCCGAATCACAGTGTGGCTTTCGAAAGAACCGGTCTACCATTGATATGACATTCTCATTGCGACAAATGCAAGAAAAATGCCGTGAACAGAATCAACCACTGTTTATTGCCTTCATCGACCTCACAAAGGCATTTGATTTGGTCAGTCGTGAGGGTCTATTCAAGGCACTAAAGAAGATTGGCTGCCCACCAACTCTTTTGTCCATTGTGGAATCGTTCCACACAGGCATGAAGGGTATAATCAAGTTTGATGGTGCAACTTCTGAAGAGTTTGAAATCAAGAGTGGAGTTAAGCAAGGTTCTGTACTAGCTCCCACTCTCTTTGGAATATACTTTTCACTTCTACTGAAATTTGCCTTTCGTGATCAGGATGGTGGTATATACATTCACTCACGCTCAGATCGTGGCCTCTACAATGCTCAGAGGTTGAAGGCCAAGACCAAAATTAGGAGGGTATTGATCAGCGAGTTGCTTTTTGCAGATGATGCTGCAGTTTCGACCCACTCTGAGGAAGAAAGCGTCTCCAATTTGCTTTTGAAACTGAAAGCACTTTTCAGGATTGTGAGTGTTAATAATATTAATCATGGGGCTAGATTTGTGTTTAGCTGTGTAGATTTCTCTTTGGTCTCAATCTAACCCTTGCAACAACCAAAGAATAATACGCATCACAGTCAGCACTGTGGTAACTTCGAGTCAATGATATATGGTTCTGATGTTGTCTCCGTGTGATGATAAAGTCCAGCTGGTGCCAATGGCTGGATCTTGGATGTTTCCATGTGACCTTATGCATCTCTTTTGTTTTATATATATACTAGCTGCCCGGCCCGGCTTCGCCCAGGCTCTGGCGGGGATCTATCTATCTATCTATCTATGTATCTGTCTGTCTGCTTGTCTGTCTGTCTGTCTGTCTGCCGCGGCCCGGTTTCGCCCAGCCCCTGGCGGGGAGCGTCTCATTAAATTCATATAAGTAGTCATTATACATTCAAATACATTCTCTAAGCGTACAGAGTATGCGTTCGGCCCCTGGGCCCTCGCAGCTAATTTATTGGTTGCAGCTAGAAAATTTCATTTAATGTTAGGATTATTTAGGTTTTTAAATGTTGACGTATAATTTTTTGTTTTTCTGTCTGGTGCGTACACAAATAAATCCGAAGGTTTTCCAACGCGTGAGCAGGTCACATATAGCTGTCCATGTGTGAAGCACGGATTTTCCAAATTTAGTCCACACACTTGTAGCGATTGTCCCTGTGCTTTGTTGATCGTCATGGCAAATGCAAGTCGCACCGGAAACTGCAGGCGTTTGAATTCGAATGGCATGTCTGTTGGAATCATTGGGATGCGAGGCAACAGTACATCAAAGGATAGGCTTCTTCTTTTTTTAGACAAAAAAAAAAAACAAAAAAAAAAAACAACCTGCATTTTAACAGGCGTGCTGCGTGTAAGGTATGCATAAGGTATGCACACCCACAACATTGAATGAAAAATGTGATGAAAAAAGTACAGAAATAAAATTCTAACGTATCTAATCTAAAATAAATCCATTATTTTTAATGAACACTGGTTTTAAAAACATAAAAAGATGTGTTAGAAAATTTTCACTATTTAAATAGATGCATTACTTTTATAAAAATTATGAAAATGCCTTAAAGATTATATCATTATTTATTATAACTCATATGCCTGTAAATAACTATAGACAAAAAGTTTATAAATCTTTGAAAACAATGCAACAATCTATACATAAAATAAAAGTGATGTTATTAAAAGTTATGACCCTTGAAATAACTTTTCTTATGTTAAGTCCCCTTGATGGAAACGATAAATATTAGCTGCCCGGCCCGGCTTCGCCGAGGCTCTGGCGGGGATCTATCTATGTATCTATCTATGTATCTGTCTGTCTATCTATCTATCTATCTATCTATCTATCTATCTATCTATCTATCTATCTATCTATCTATCTATCTATCTATCTATCTATCTATCTATGTTCGGCCCGTTCCCGTTAAAAATATAGATAGAATAGAAGAATAGATAGAAAATATGATTGGAAGAGATCTATCTAAAGTAAACTTGGCTCCCGTTCCCGACTATCTGTCTGTCTGTCAGTCTGTCTATCTGTCTGTCTATCTGTCTGTCTGACCTGGCCCGGCTGCACCTCATTTAATTCATATAGATTTCTATAGCCAGGGGACTTAACTTAAGATATAACAATGCTACTAAAAGTTATATCCCCTTTTGTCATATATTTTTATATTTTCTTATGTTCAGTCATGTAATTACAAAATTAAATTTTAGGAAGGTAATAGCTGATAGCTGATAGATAAAACTATCAAAGTTGGTTGCACAGGAATGAAAGGAAAACGTGTAGAAAATTTCATCTCAATCGGTTGGACCGTTCGCGAACACATAAAGGACGGACATACATACATACACACAACGATATATATATATATATATATATATATATATATATATATATATATATATATATATATATATATATATATATATATATATATATAAGAAATTGCTAAAAAATATTGCTTGTGCAAAAACAAAGACTGAAGCAATAATAAACCAGGTAATAGCCCCCCCCCCCCCCCCCACACACACTGTTGATGAATTGGATACATCTTTAAGTGGTATTTCATGTTTCGGTCCTTCGACAGATGCTAGCAATCACGGTTCCCGGAAAATATTTCCGATCGTTGTTCAGTACTTTGACTGGAAAGCAGGTGGAATCCAAACTAAGATTCTCGAGTTAGACAGCACACCAAATGAAACCTCAGAAACTATATCACAGCATATTTTGAGAACGCTCCAAAAACATGATTTGTTCTCCAAATGTATTGCTTTTGCTGGTGCCAATGCCAATGTGATTTTGGAGGCATTAACAGAAGAGAAGGTAGAAATGTGTTCTCGCATTTGAAATAAGCCTTGAGCAAGCCATTAGTAAGCGTTGGATGTTCTGTTCATGTTCTGCACAACTGCATCCAACACGGCGCAGATTTAATGCAGATTGACGTTGAAGTTATTGTCTTGAAGATATTCAATTATGTTTCTATATACACTGTCGGAGCAGAAACTTTAAAGGATTTTTGCAACTATGTCAACATTAACTATGAGCAACTACCCTATCACTCTAAAAATAGATGGCTCAGTTTGTTTCCAGCTTTTGAGAGTCTGTTGAGGCTGTCTACTTCGTTGAAAGAACATTTCCTTCCTGTAAACCAACCACCTGCTATGATAAAATATTTATTGGCAGCTATTGTAATGAAGTTGTACTGGCTGTGGGTGTAATCTGGAACGATTTAAAACATTCAATATGTCCTCCTTTGTCTTCCCTTTTGTCTTATTATGCCCTCCTGTGTCCTCCTTTTTGTCTTATTATGTCCTCCTTTTGGTGCCCACGTTTCTGGCAACCCTAGACATGGAGGAGTCCTGACAGCAGGATTAGAAACCGGATTGATTACACTCTGATTGGCAGAAGGTCTTCAAAATGCTTTAACAATCGAAAAAACAGTTCCCAATGCAGACTGGCAAAAGAAGCATGGCTCGAGAATAACTGCATATAAATTGACAATCAACACAAGAGCAAAAATACCAAATTAATGCACAAAATAATGCCGGATATTACTAATAAAAGTTCACGTGCACCAACAGGCTGCCTAGAAACAAAAGACGAAAAAATGAAAATAGAAAAAAAAAACCTTAAAGTCTACATGTGTGATATTACATATCACGATGTCCTCTAGATTTTTCTTCAAAAAGTACAACGAAGGCCAATTTGAAACGCCGTAACTGAGATTGTCGCCAAGGACATATTTATTTTGAGTGAAAGTATCTCAAGGCCACTTGTGACACCTCTAAATATAACATAGAACCTTCTTGAGGGATTCTTGACGAGCGTAGGTCACGGAGAAAAGAATCTGATTGGTCGTCTGTGTCGTATTTGGCGTTTATGATGACGTCACGAGCGTCCCTGCCCCGAAATCGTTGTCATTGGAAATCTTAGATGCTTTTTATTTTTGTTTTTTGGCCAGTACAGGAGATGTGCAAGCAAGACTTTACTTGCTCTCTTCCGTGGTAGCTTTTCGTACCTCTCTTTTTTCGGTTCTGCTTTTCCTATACCCTGTGCTCTCTTGGATTTCAAGATGATCGTATGAATGTTATTAGTTCGCTGATGTAATGATTTTATTTCATAGAGAATTTATTTTTCGCATATCCCTTACAAGACATCGCTGTCAACATCAGCATCTTTCAGCTGATTGTTGATTTATTGGCAAGATTACGCTCAGAAGTTTCATAGAGAATTACAAATTTAATGTCTGCTCGCTTTAAATCAACTTTTGCTGAATTTATATGCTAAGTACGCTAACATCTTGCCGTGTTCAAAATCTCATCTCTTATGAAAGCGGAGTCGAAATGCTACAGGAGTTTATTCTACCATACGTGAAAATCATTATCTTTTTAATCCTTAAGCTTCAGGCACTCGTTAAAAAGTGCCCATTCGTTGCTGTGAAAATCAGGTACTTGTTACACGCACTTCATAAGCAGACTACCTTTTAATGTAGAAACTGTTCTTATAAGCTGCTGTATGGAACTGATATGCACGTGTTCCGTATGCAATGGAATATTCATTTGTACAGGTCTTTACTTAATTATGCTTTGGGAATGTTCGTGCTGAAGATGATTACTCATGTAGAATGAAACAATAGTTAGGTGGTGCGTATTTTTCAGTACGTTGCACTCCAAGCCAGCATGATTTTAATGCTGTAAATGGCCTGACAGAATTTTGCGTTGTGTTCTATGCCAATTTTTGAGTGAATGCCGTAGGTCAGGTTTTACTGGATTTATGGTGCCGCTGAATGCCTGTAAAAGAGACATAAATTCATTTGTGAATGTTGAGTTTTTGGTGAATTTGGCTGTGTTATAAATGTGAAGGGAGAAGATATGGATTAATAAGTCGTTTGCTTTTTACCTGAGGTCACTTATCTTATCATTGACGTTCTGGTCTATTTTTACATCCGTATTCATGCAGTGACGTGTGTCTCTGTCTGACGTCATTATTTCTTTATGACGATTGGTCTTAACGGGATGACATTTCAGTTAAATCTTTACGTCAATATCTCAACCAGATGTCCTTGTGTCATCTCGATCGTTAGTCTTAACATTGACGTCATAGCAACAGGATGTAAAATCTCAACGGACGGATTATCACAACCATATTCACCACAACAAATGTAATTAAAATAGGCTATTTCTTCTAACAAGTATTTGTCCCTACATATAATTGTATTAATAGATATTTTTCTCAACAGATGTTGTTACGATTGTTGTAGGTCTCAACAGGTGTTCGTCTCACCTAATGTTTATCACAACATATCTTTGTCTCAACGAATGTTCGTCATAACTAATATTTATCTCAATAGATGTTCATCACAACTTATGTTGTCCTAAGTAATATTTATCTCTACAGATATTTGTCACACCGGATGTTGTCCTAACTAATGTTTATTTGAACAGATGTTTGTTACAGTGATTGATTTTCACAATACAGATGTCCATCGCCATTTGTTGTGACTGGTCTTATTGCAACATGATAGTTTTTCCATCTTTAGGGGGATGTCCTGGGGAAATCCTTCTAACAACCTAATGTTTTATTCCAGCTGATGTACCGTTGCTGTGAATATTAACATTACACAACATAACACTACCATATACAAGTAGATTTTACACGATTATAGCTGTTAATTTTGTTTCGGATTTTACAGAGTCAGATGAGAGGTTTGGCTACCTGTCTCGTCCGTACCCAACGATTGGTCTTGACTCGACGGCAGAAGATTTATGGGCTGGTGATACCCCAAGCTTCCAGTGTGAACCCGAGGATTATTGTCTTTGAAGATTCCGGTGATTGCTGGAACGAAGCTCTTCAATGTTTACAGTCCGCGCCTTAGCTCTGTCCAATGTGTGCAGCCATGAGCTTGGTTGATAAGCTAAGTATACAGTAGATATGCAACATCACATACACCCCACACCATAACCATTGTTGTTGTTTTGTTTTGTTTTGTTTGTGAAACCGAACATTATTGTGCACTCCTCAACAACTGGGTACTATGGATTCAAGATCGTGCTCTACGGGAGGAATTAGTCTATTCATAGACAATACTAGATTAGTACTTTAATTCGAGGACTTTTGGAGGGAAGGACATTTAGAAGTGCCCTCTGGTGGCTTGAGACTATGTTTTTAAAGTTAATGGTGTGAAACAAAAACCATTGATCATCAAGTTCCACCACACGTGGTACTTAAAAAAATTGTTTAACACCAAATTAAGCGCTGGAGTCCATATATTTATTAATGATGTTCAGAATTTGGTTAGCTGTTTCAAGTTGATGAATTATACTTGTTGTAACACTGCTTGAATGGGAATCTGCTGTGGCAGGGTGAGGTCTCGGGTATAACTCATAGGGTTGGGATAGCTCCTCTGGTTACCAGGTAACTACTTTGGATTTCCCCCCCCCCCCAACACCCGGTAATGTGCAAGCCCATTTTCTAGTTTTATGTTGGAGTAGGAATATAATTATTAAATTATGTCCATAACATTCCTGGGGGTTCATGAGCCATTTTGCTGGCTTCCCTGTACAGGTGGATTTTAACTTTGATATCTTTCACCCGACACCTAGACAGTCCTAGATTTTTTTCATCACGCTACAACATGTATGGTCAGATTATGTGAAAATCCTTTATGATGATACCAGAGAACAGTATGATATTCGAAATAATAATGAAGGACCATCAGTTTTGAAGATGGAGGTTCAGAATGTTCTTAACCATATGTTAACTGGCAAGACCCCTGGTTCAGACAACATTACAATAGAAATGATCAATGCCTTAGAAGAATATGAAATAGACCAAGTCACCAGACTGCTGAACGCAATATATGATACTGGAGATATACCTCCTGCATATGTTCTACATATATATTGCAATCCCAAAGAAATCAGGAGCCTTGGAATGTGATCAACATCGAACAATTAGTATAATTTTGCTAAGAATTGTCATTCACAGAGTTAGGAAGAAAGTACAACCTGAAATAGGAGAAGAACAATGTTGGTTTGTAGAAGGCAAAGGCGCAATTAATGCTGTGTATATACTGAGAGAGTTAATTAAACGTTCTATAGAAGTAAAAAGACCTACATCTTTGCTTTATTGACTACATCCATCCATCATGGGCCATGCCTGTAAGAGTGGGCGGTCATAATTTTCCATTTCACTCGATCACCAGAATCGTGGATCAGCTCCAGTGTTCTTGTTTCGACAATGCCACGTGGTCAAGCTATCCAGGTATTTACTTCTCTGTCTTCCCCTTGTTCTTTTCCCCTCGATCTTGCTTGTTGTCACCAAGTTGTCTAATTTATTTCTTCTCATAACATGTCCCAAAAATATTTGGCTGTCTACGTATAATTTCTCTAAGCAGTTTACGATTTTCATTTATTTCTTGTAGTACTTAGTCGTTGTCTTTTCTGTCTGACTATGGTATTCTTTGCATTCTTCTCAGAAACCACATTTTCACAGCCATCAGATGTTTTTCAGCTTGACTGCTCATTGTCCACTCATCACATCCATACAAAAGTATAGGCACCTCAAAACTATTTTTCTCATAGCAATTGACATCTTTTTATTGGTCTGAGGAATTTTATCATGACATGGAGTATGCTTTGAAAAAATGTAAAAATTCATAAATAAATATCATAAAAGGTGACTTCAATGCAAAATTGGGAAATCAAGGCGATGGATGCATAGTAGGCAAACAGGTTTGGGAGAGCGAAACGAAAGAGGATACACATTTTTTTTAACGCCATGAAACAAGCGAATTACTTTATTCGGTGTTATTCTATTTGACAAGATGTGTTACTGCAAATGGTGTTGTTATTATTGTTAGGTGTTGCATTATGGGGTGAAGTTGGAATCGTGACTAACGACTAACGAATAATATTGGTAGATATGAGCAGAGAGTGGAGTTTCGTAAATGTAGGACAACCCGTCTCAGACCAAAAAGAAAATCGGGTTCAAATTATCGCTATGGACTTTCACCAAATAAGGACTCAAGTACTAACCCCTCCCCGAATGTAGTACATGGAAAAAACACTGGGACCTTCATTACACGCCTGGGGAAGCATTGGACACGGGTTGCTAACCCATATTTGTATATTTAAATCAGGATCCCATAGGGTGAACCCATATTTGTATATTTAAATCAGGATCCCATATGGTGATATGGTCAGTCTCAAGCAGACCACTTGTACTCACCGAGATATTGTCTGGTACCCGTTTGAGGCTGGGTCGATGTGGGATCCAAGTTCCAGTTTTAGACAATCCGCCTCGAAACGAACTGGAACCCTCAACAGGAAGGCAAGCGAGCTGGCCCTGCGCAACGTGTACCATATGATTCTGGGGAGTATCAAAAATATAAATCGGAAATGCTTTGAGGCCAGTAAGATAGTTCATAAACAAACATACATGTCTACTTTACTTCTATGAGTGCCAACCAATACATGTGTGTTTATTTATGAAGATAGGGTAGTGTATCTGACATCTAGCCTGTTTGGATAAGGACGAATAAACAAGGTCCCGTGTGCATGTTGTAATCCACTGGGCAGTTGGACACTGGACATGGAGACCAAGTAGGGCAATCTTTGTCATCATCATCATCATCATCATCATCATCATCATCATCATCATCATCATCATCATCATCATCATCATCATCATCATCATATTCATAATCGTCATCATCATCACCATGATCATCATCATAATCGTCATCAGTTATTCTCATCATCAATCATCATCATCATCATCATCATCATCATCATCATCATCATCATCATCATCATCATCATCATCATCATCATCATCATCATCATCAAGCATCAACATCATCATCACCGTCAATCATCATCATCATCATCATCATCATCATCATCATCATCATCATCATCATCATCATCATCATCATCATCATCATCAATCAATCATCATCATCATCATCAATCATCAACATCATCATCACCGTCAATCATCATCATCATCATCATCATCATCATTATCATCATCATCATCATCATCATCATCATCATCAATCATCCTCATCATCATCATCATCATCATCATCATCATCATCATCATCATCATCATCATCATCATCATCATCATCAATCATCAACATCATCATCACCGTCAATCATCATAATCATCATCATCATCATCATCATCATCATCATCATCATCATCATCATCATCATCATCACCATCATCATCATCAATCATCGCCATCATCATCACAGTCAATCATCATCATCACCACAGTCAATCATTATCATCATAATCATCATCATCATCATCATCATCATCATATCATCATCAATCATCAAAATCATCATCAACCATCAATTATCATCACCATCAATCCTCATCATCATCATCATCATCATCATCAGTCATCAATAACCATCATTATCATCATTATCTTTTAATTATCATCATCATCATCATCATAGCCATCATCATCATCATCATCATAATCATCATCATCATCAGTCATCATCATCACCACCACCATAATCATCATCATCATCATCATCATTTAGATCTTAGTACTCAGTGTTGTGGATCAACTCTGTTGATGATTTTCCTCCAGGCCACCGGCTCTGCCCATCCAGCATCATTTCTCTTTGTGCTACCCCTGTCTCTGCTCCCAGAGCAATTTCCCCCAGGCAAAATGTTACAATAGGAAAAAAACAGATAGTTGCTTATCCTTTGCAGAATGTCGCAGTCAATGTCAGCATTTTTTTTATTGCTGTTGTGATCTCTTGGCAAGTTTACGTTTAGTAGTTTGCCATTGCATTCTGAACGACCGTCACCCATACCATTTTCGTAAGAAACCAACACAATCTATAGCTCCCAGCTGTGATTCGAACACGGGTGTGCGGAATTACGAACTGCGTCCGAAACTCCTAGGCCACGGATAGGAAAACACCCTAAAAATAATTGTGAACGCGTTTGTGATTGTATGTGTGTGTCTCTGCGCGCGCGCGCGTGTGTGTGTGTGTGTGTGTGAGAGTGTGTGTGTGTGGACTATCGTAGATGAACTGTGTTAGTGCACTGTGAAAAAAATTCTCTTTGGGAAGATACAGGAGAACTTTCAGATGTACCTCTCAGGACTTAAGGGCAATCCTGTGGGGAAAAACAAAATCTTGAAAAGACCGTTTCGGTTCGAGAACATTCTTCCTCTTCTTCTTCCTCTTCTTCTTCTGTCTGCTAGGATCGCTTTAGCTTAAAAAGTGGGGGTGATTAATTAAATGTTAACGAGAAACTTAGAAAAACAAATAGCCACGTAACACTTAACAGATTTCTCAAAGTGAGTCTGGAGTATGAAAACAGGAATAAGGCGCTTTTAAAAAAAAAAAAGCAGCCCGTTAAAAAAAAGTGAAAGAAAAACATGCTCTGATCTGGCAAAGATGTATGATGTGTTTATGTTGTAACATCAGTTTGGATGTATGGTGTGTTTACGTTGTAATATCAGGTTTTGTTCATACAACTTTCATTCTGACAAGTCAAACAGAAGTTATAGCCCTTGAGTTCATCATGGCAAATTAACTCCCTTGACGAGATGAACACGTGCTGCCAGACAAGTCAAAATAAAACGGTCGTTCCCGAGGCATAAATTTATGTGCCCAGGCAGCGAGACGCAGCTGAGTGCAAGGGAAAGAGAAACACCTCCGAGAGTTATGTTTCTCCCGCGGAAAGTAAATTATGTAAGGTTAAATGTCTTTGTTGTTGCTGTTAATTGTATTGTTTTTGTTTTCAGGTTTGAAGATATGTAAATAAATTTTGTTTATTTTCATTTTGCGGTTCCGATGGCGTAGGAGCTAGTATCTCGATTGACGGATTCACGATTTGGGGTTTATATCGTACGTACATTGGGGTATTCTTTACTATTATTATTATTATTATTATTATTATTATTATTATTATTATTATTATTATTATTATTATTATTATTAAGGAAAATAAAACAACAAAGAGTCGTTTAAAATAACACCCCCTGAAACAAATACAAAGCTTCAAGTACTGTGGAAGTATAATATCATCAAATGGCAAATCAAAAGACAAGATCAAAAATAGACGTAATAAGGCAACATAACTCACTGGACAAGTGGCACCAATACTAAAGAACAAACATGTATCAATAGTTACTAAGAAAGCACTCTACAACAAAATCTTCATACCAACTCTACGCTACCAATGCCAAACTTGAACAATGACAGAAAAAGAGAAAAGATAAATCACAACAATAGAAATGGGATTCCTGAGAAGAATATTCAATGTATCAAAAAGAGAGAAAATTAGAAATGAAGAAATCTGGAATAAAGTGGAGGACCAGATTTTATCAGAAAGCAGCAAGTTAAATGGTTTGGTCATGTAACTAGATCACCAACTAACAGTATCTCTCAATCACGTTCTGTCCCTCTCAAGCAAACACTCACTCAAACTCACACATAAACCCACTTTCCCCAAATCGTCCAACTTCGCCACCTCTCATTTCCCCCTCCCCACCCTCCCTCCCTCAACTCCTTCTCCAGATAAGAGAAGCAGACACCTAGTGAAAGAGATAGTGCTGTAACGTACAACATCGCCGCCACGTGCATCGACGCACAACCAACAAACACCTGCGCTGCTTTCCTCATCCCTTACATCCCTGTTGTCGGTCCCTGGCTAATTAACCTCCCCGAGCTTTGATTTGTTCATTTTACACTACACATGCATTAAATAACCGCTGACCTAGATCTACTCTCTGCCTCTACCCATACTCCAGCACCCCCTCCCCCCTCCTCCCGCCTCACCCGTTAAGATCAACAGACATTAAGGGGTATTTGCCGCGAACCACGTGATCTCTACTTGTCCGTTTGGGGCTCTTTGTCGTCTGTGAGATACATGTCTATGTGGATGTGTGGGTGTTTGTGTGCGGGTGTGTGTGAGTGGGTGTTTGTGTATATACGTGTGCGGTTGTCGTTGTGTACATGTGCGAGTGTGTAGGTGTGTGTGGGTGTGGGTGCGTGGGTGTGTGTGTATATGTGTGTGGGGTGGGTGTTTGTATGTGCGTGGGTATGTATAAGTGTTTGGAAGTGTGTACATGTGTGTGGATGCGTGTGCGTGTGTATGTGTGTGGGTGTGGGTGTCTGTATGTGTGTGGGTGTGTACATGTCTTACCTTTGGTAAAGATGACTGTCACGCTCTTTTCAGGGCACATTCCACACTGGTCCAAGCCTGACATCCAGCTCACGCCTGTGGCTCCTAGTAGCTGTCAGCATGCGACAGCGGCCACCCCCCCCCCCCCTGCCCCCGGTAACAGCTGTGACAGGCTGGCTAAACCAGGCGTGGGTAGCTGATTTGGTGTCAAATCAATCGGTGAACTAGGGTATGCCTACTCAGCATGTGAAGACAGGACTCGGCAGACTGCGCGAAAGAAATCATTGTTGATTCAACGGGCAAGACGGCGTTTACTTGCAACGCGTTGTTGAACGTAATAAGCACGGCAAGGCACGTAGAGCGCCCTGGTCATCCACTGAACCTGTATTCGTCTCCAGTCGTCTTGCCACTGGACTCAGATGGACTCAGGAGAGAGAGAGAGAGAGAGAGAGAGAGAGAGAGAGAGAGAGAGAGAGAGAGAGAGAGAGAGAGAGAGAGAGAGAGAGAGAGAGAGAGAGAGAGAGAACGAGCGAACGATCGAACAAACGAACGAACAAACTTTATTTTCGAAGAGTAACAAATTGGGCACGCAGGCCCGTTTTACATTCGGCCCTTCCAATCACTCATCTTTCGTTCATCGGTGCATAGTGCATTCACATAGGAAAAAGACATTGTCAAATGAATGTTGTAAGCATAAACAATTCATGTTACCATGTTATGAGACAAATCCCCCACCCACCAACCCATCTCCTATCCATCCGCGTGTTCCCCACACAGACATCACCACCCAACCACACACATACCCACAGGCACATATATGACCCCATCCACCCACCCATCCCCCAACCAACACATCCCCAAACACACCCCCACATACATCATCTCCCTACCCACACACACACATCTCCCACCCACAACACATCCCCCACCCACCCACACACACAGGCACACATGCATGCAACCACCCATCCATACCCACCCACACATCCCTCACCTTCACACATCCCCCCACCCACACGCACACATCCTCCACCCATCCCATAACCTACCACCACTCACCCACCCACATATCCTCCACCACCCACCCACCCACCCACACACCCCCAAACACTCAGCCAAACACACATCCCCCAACCACATATCCAACACCCACACACACATATTCCCGCCAACTCACATATCCTGTACTTACCCACACACAAAACCCGAACCCACCCATACATCCCCCACTTGCACCCACCACAAAATCTCCTCCACTCACACATCCCGCACCCACACATCCCCTCCCACCCCCAGGCTACACACACTCACCCTCCCACACATCCTTCACCCACCCACTCGCCAACCATCCCACCCCGATCTCCAAACCAAAATCACACATCCCTTAACTGCACATCTCACCACCCACCCACCCACACACACACACACACACACACACACACACACACACACACACACACATCTCCACACCCATACACACATCCTCACCAATCAACACATTCCTCATCCAAAAACACACACCAACCACCCACACCCAACCACCCACATATAAGCCACCCACAAACATCCGCCTTCCCACCCACAAACACAACCCCCACCCATACACTCATCTCTCACACACATCCACCCACTCACGTACTCATCCATCAACCACTCACACCCACACATCACCCACCCACCCATCAACACATGCATCACTCATCTACCCTCCCACCCACACACACCCCAACCACCCAGTCAAACACACATCCCCCATCCTCACATACATTCTTCATCCACCCGCACATCCGACACCTCCCTCATCCCACACAACACCCCACCCATAAACGCATCCCCCCACATGCATTCCCCCCCCCCATACACATCCCCGCCCACACATCTCTCACCCACACGGGAGAGAGAGAGAGAGAGAGAGAGAGAGAGAGAGAGAGAGAGAGAGAGAGAGAGAGAGAGAGAGAGAGAGAGAGAGGTCGACGAATTTCGCAACTCTTCCTCACTTTAATCCAATTCATCGCGCAAGTCATTCTCATCCAATTTCATCCCCACTGGATGAAATGAATGGTCATCATCATTCTTGATGGAGAAACAACATATCAACGTAACATATGTGTTTGAATGTATGTCTATGTATGTGGGTGGGTGTACGGGTGTGGGTGTTTGTATGTGGGTGTGTGTGTGTATTTATGTGGGTGTGTGGGTGTTGGTACAGTCAAAGAGATATTTGCAGATGAAATAAAATGTAAACTTTAAATTCTACAAAACCCGTTGGAGGAAAGCGCTGACCAAACTTGGTTGAACATCAAGAATATAATTCAAACTACAGCAGAAGAATGTCTCGGTGTGTTAACTATGCATAGAAAGAACAGGTGGTTCAATAAAAAATGTGAAGAAGCAGTCATTAGGAAAAAGAACGCCAGACAGTTGTGGTTAAATGACATCAACAACATCCAAAATGAAGAGCAATATAGAACTGAATGTAAAGCGGCTACAAAAATAGTTCGGCAGCAGAAGAGAGAATATATGAGCAATATAATCAGTTAGTTAGTTAGTTAGTTAGTTAGTTAGTTAGTTAGTTAGTTAGTTAGTCGAGGTTTCAACTTCACGGCAACGGGTCGTCCCCATTATGCTCCGTTCCTGTGCCAGTGAATATCACACAAAATGCTCTCCACTGTCCGATGTGAAAAGTGGAAAAGGCAGATGTCTCGCAATCCAGCAGCCCTCAGAGGTACTAGTTAGTTAGTTAGTTAGTCGACAGATCGTCCTCATTGCACATCGAACCATTCAGTCCATAAATGCTCGGATCCCCTCCTCAGGAAATGCCGCAGCTTTCAGCGGCTAACGCACCAGTTCTGTGTTGGGTTATCAATCTTCTTTGGCTTCCTGCGTAGTGTTCTTGTTTGGCCATCCCTCTTTTAATTTGCTGTTCTCGCAGTCTGGCCATGGTTGTAGATTCACAGTCATCACTTGGTTCACGCAAAAGTCTTACTTCTCGTAGAGCATTCAGAATGTCAGCCTTGTCCATGGCGCGTCCGCCCTCCACAGTAGTCTTACCTGCGAGCTTGTCAGCCCGCTCATTCCCTTGTACTCCCGCATGCACGAAGATGAAACTAATCTTTGCCAGTCGAGACCGCTCCAAAGGCAGCAACCATTCTCTTCGGATCCACCCCTCCTCTATCCTCTTGATCATGTTCATTGAGTCGCTAAGGAAACAAGCCCTAGTGAATGTCTGTGTCTCGAGCCATGTTGTTGCTTTACTTACTACCATGACTTCCATAATCAGGCTACTTGTGGTTTCAGTGAAAGCACCAGAGTCCTCCTTCACAATTCTCCCTCCGGCCCGAGCCGTAAAGGCCCATGAGCTTCTCACATGTCGGACGACCGGCCCATCTGTGTAGATGACAGCATCGCCGTCTAGCGAATTCTCGAAAATCAACGCTTGTACTTCAGTCTCCACAGCAGACGGATTTTCTTGTCTGCATTTTCTATCTAGTTGAATGCAAACTGAAAAGGATGTGCAGAAATCTGTTCGCACATGTACCCACTACTCGCCAGGCTCTAAGTCCTCAAGTGAACACACCAGTTGAAGAATGTCTTCGGCTTGACCCATCCACGACCGTCCTCTTTTTAACCTGCTGCCCTTTACGTTCATAATTTCACTATGCAGTGGATGTTGTGCGTTTGCGTTAACTCTGAGGTAGGCGCGTGCTCTGCAAACTTGTATTCTCTCTTCAATGGTTGGAAAATCAAGAAGGTAGCGCATCGCCCTGCATGCTGTATCTCTTATACATCAAAGAATAATGTGCATAGCTTCATTATGTATCCTTTCCATCCTTTCTATCTACTTGCCGCTGAGAGTCAGGATTGCCATCGCGTACTCAAAAACAGACATGACCAGCCCCTCGTACAGAAGACATAGATGGCGCTGCTCACAGTTTGCTGCCGCCATCACCCGCATCGCAGCCAAACCCCATTTGACCTTTGTTATCACCTGGTCTATGTGCTCCTTATAAGCAAGGCTTCGATCAAACCGTATCCCTAGATAATTCATTGCCTGCGTTCTTTTCATCG
Organism: Cepaea hortensis; assembly: GCA_963921405.1. NCBI lineage: Eukaryota > Metazoa > Mollusca > Gastropoda > Stylommatophora > Helicidae > Cepaea > Cepaea hortensis. The sequence goes on along the minus strand of OY992876.1, from coordinate 91,856,638 downwards.
TCTCTGAACACAGCTTTACAGTTGGTGTTGGAGTGTTGACAATATGATTATTCAACGAGAGCCAAGTCACTGTTGCCTTTGTTGGGTTGACCATTGCCCCAGCTTCATCACACCAAGTACTTATGCGATTGAGTTCGGTTTGTAGTTCCACAGCAACCTGATCTCTATCCTTACCCTGACGATACACTAAAACATCATCGGCATATGACAATGTCCTACCAGGTCCAGTGATCTGCTCACTGGTGATTCTCACTGTTTGTTAGTTAGTTAGTTAGTCGACAGATCATCCTCATTGCACATCGAACCATTCAGTCCATAAGTGCTCGGATCCCCTCCTCAGCAGATCCCGCAGCGTGTAGCGGCTAACGACGCCAGTTCTGTGTTGGTTTATCAATCTTCTTTGGCTTCCTGCGTAGTGTTCTTGTTTGGCCACCCCTCTTTTAATTTTCTGCTCTCGCAGTCTGGCCATTGTTGTAGATTCACAGTCATCACTTGGTTCTCGCAAAAGTCTTACTTCTCGTAGAGCATTCAGAATGTCAGCCTGGTCCATGGCGCGTCCGCCCTCCACAGTAGCCTCACCTGCGAGCTTGTCAGCCCGCTCATTTCCTTGTACCCCCGCATGCCCTGGCACGAAGATGAAACTAATCTTTGCCAGCCGAGACCGCTCCAGAGGCAGCAACCATTCTCTTCGGATCCACCCCTCCTCTATCCTCTTGATCATGTTCATTGAGTCGCTAAGGAAACAAGCCCTAGTGAATGTCTGTGTCTCGAGCCATGTTATTGCTTTACTTACTGCCATGACTTCCATGGTCAGGCTACTTGTGGTTTCAGTGAAAGCACCAGTCCTCCTTCACAATTCTCCCTCCGGCCCGAGCTGTAAAGGCCCATGAGCTTCTCACATGTCGGACGACCGACCCATCTGTGTAGATGACCGCGTCACCGTCTAGCGAATTCTCGAAAATCAACGCTTGTACTTTATCCTCCACAGCAGCCGGATTTTCTTGCCTATCTAGTTGGATGCAAACTGAAAAGGATGTGCAGAGGTGTTTTGGCACTTGCACACAGATTCTCACTGTGTAGGCGTTGAACAGTACCGGAGATAATGGTGATCCCTGTGGTAGGCCAGAATATATTGTTGTTGGTTCTGAAGTCCAGCTGCCACATCTAAAAACTACTTTCCGTTGGAAGAGGGCTGCAGCGATCCAACTAAGGAGGAATGGACTTATTTTGAGTTCTAGAAACTAAAGCATTAAAAAATTCCAGCGATCCAACTAAGGAGGAATGGACTTATTTTGAGTTCAAGAAGCTAAAGCATTAAAAAATCCAATGGTACTCTGTTGTACACGTCCTCAAGATCAATCGCTGCAGCAAAGGTTTCAATGCCTGAGTGGAAACCTGCATAGACATCATGGGCAAAAACTGATGCATTCGTCTAGGTTTTCTTTTTGGACGGTACCCACCCAGGGTAGGTGGGAAAACAGAGGTACACTGTGCATAATGCCGCCACCAGAATGCCAACACAAAATTAATCCACGAAAACCAGTTCATCGTCGATGGCCTCGGCAGTCACCAGAAAGACCTCATTGACCCGGGTTTTCTCACATGGCTCGGTCTTTTACCGCAAGGCGACCCACCGAAAGTGTCGCATAAAGCACGAACTCCGCAGCTTCAGCACCGACTCCCGGGAGTCTCCTGAAAAATGCACTCGTGAACAGAAAAGGCAATTCAGTCCATTCAGTAACAACCGGTAGCAATTGTTCCGAACATGCAGGTTACTGTACAGGACAGATGTAGAAGCATTCTCAGCGAATTTCACAGTTCACAGTGTCGCCCACGCACTCACTCAGTAGCAGGGCTATGGAACCATGTACTACCAGTCCAACATGAGGAAATGTGATTGCAAACCGTAGCTGCAAGCACAAACACGCCACAGGCCTTAACGGTTCAACTCCTAACCGCCATATTGACGACCCGAAGTCTAAGCAATGTAATCAAAGATATGGAAACAAATCACCAGAAAAACGAATTCAGAAAGTGTTTTTAAAGAACTGAAGTCAATGAAACGAGGGCACCAACACAACACATATGGTTTAAAAGACAAAAATGGGAATATGATAAATACCAATGGGGAAATGTGTAACACATGGAAAGAATACTTTGTTGATTTACTAAATTGTGAAGCTCCAAGTAACACTTTCCCACAGGAAGCGGTTCTAACGTGTGAACCACAAATTAAAGAACCTGTTATTGAAGAAATCCCATATGTAATAACACGACTTAAAAACAATAAGGCAACTGGGGCTGATGGAATTGCTGCTGAATTTGTAAAAGCAGGCGGTCATGCATTACATCTAAAGCTATACGAACTAATAATAAAAATCTGGAGGACAGAAGAATTACCCCATGACTGGAAAGAGTCATTATTGATACCTATCTTTAAGAAAGGAGACAAGTTCCAATGTGAAAATTATAGAGGAATATCACTCCTGTCCACAAGCTGTAAAATACTATCCGCGATATTACTAAATAGACTAAAACCATATTCAGAAGACTTATTAGGTGACTACCAGGCGGGTTTCAGACAAAACAGATCAACAATAGATCAAATATTTATCTTACGACAAATAGCCGAGAAAAATTGGGATTATAAAAGAGATCTCCATAACATTTTTTGTGGATTTTAAAAAGGCTTATGATAGTGTCCATAGGAATAGTCTATGGAATGCTATGCGGGAATTTGGAATACCAAGGAAGTTAATCAACATGACCAGACTATGCATGGAAGATACTTATAATATAGTAACATATAAAGGCAGAAAATCAGACCCTTTCCAAATAACAGCTGGCTTGAAACAGGGTGATGCACTATCGCCGCTCCTTTTCAGCCTGGCTCTAGGGAAAGTTGTAAGGAAGGTAAAGGAAGAATACGCTATTGGAGGAACATCCAGACTGCTTGGTTATGCAGATCATATAGATATTATAGGGGAAAATGAACAAAAGGAACTGGAAATATTGACTCATTTAAAGGAAAAAGCTCAACAAATGGGGTTGGCTATCAACCAAGGTAAGACAGAATATATGGTAATTTCAAGAGAAGGAACGGCTAACAATTCTGGCCACATACAAATAGATAATATGGTCATTAAAAGAACGAAACATACAAATACTTGGGTACAATCTTCAACTGCTCCAACATAATAAGGGAAGAAATACAAGCTAGAATCAACTCTGGAAATAAGATATACTATGCACTACAACATCTGCTAAAATCAAATGCGCTATCTCGTAACACCAAGATCACAATATACAAAACACTGATTAGACCAGTTGTGCTGTATGGCTCTGAAACCTGGTGTACAACTAAAGGAGACGAAGTCTTGTTACAAACCTTTGAGAACAAAGTCTTAAGACGCATCCTTGGGCCCATTAGGGATACACAAAGTGGAGAGTGGAAAAGAAGAAGCTACGAAGACATTTATGATCTGTTTCCATAAGTCCCCTGTAATCACTGGTATCATAATGGCTAATAGACTGCAATGGCTGGGGCATATAGAAAGAATGGAAGATAATAGGGAAACAAAACTCGCTTACACTCAGGAAATAAATGACAGTAGACCCCAAGGTAGACCAAGAAGACGGTGGAGAAATAATATACATACAGACCTACAAGCACTTGGAATCAGCGACTGGCAAGAGAAGGTCAATCAGAGAGTCGAATGGAGACGGCTTGTATCTGCAGCAAAGAACCTCAATGGCTCGGAATGCTGAAGAAGAAGAAGAAGATGGGTGTTGGTGTGTGCATGGATGTATATATGTGGGGTGTGTGTATGTGTGTGTGTGCACATATGTGTGTATAGGTGTGAGTGTGTGGCTCTGCGTGTGTGAGTGAGTGTGGATATGGGTGTGGGTGTAGGTGAACGTGCCAATGGGGGTGTGTTTGTGTGAATGGGCGTGTGCATGCGTGTGAATATGTGTGTGTGTGTGTGTGTGTGTGTGTGTGTGTTTGTGTATGTGTGTGCGAATGTGGATGTGTATGTGTGTGGGGGGGGGGAAGAGGTGAGTATATGTGTTGGTTTGTGTGTATGGGTGTGTGTATGTCTGTATGTGTGAGTATGTGTGAGTGTTTGGGTGTATGTGTGTAATATATGTACGCATGTGTGTATGTGTGTAATATATGTACGCATGTTTGTTTGGCGTGGTAGGGGTATTCCCTATCAAAGGAGAGGTAAGGTGCCTCCTTCCCTCCGCTAGCCTACGGGACACCCTTGGGTAAGGTGGAGTACCCGTTTAATCCCCCGATCAGGGTTACGTGAAGCCATGGGTGCAGGTGGTGGATGAAGTTGAAGAGCAGCCAAGAGATAGTTGTAGGTTAAGGTCTCCAACTTCATGACGGTAGGCAGAGGATCTCTTTTTGGGAGACAATGGCTACGGTCATTGACCAGTATGGTCACTGCTAGGAAGGAAAGTAATGGCAAACTACCTTCTTTACAGATGCCAAGAATATCATGTACTGCAATCTCATCGATAATCAGAGAAACGGCGTAAATGAGAGCTCCATAGGAGCAGCCGCGGCCGGTAGGGGTAGTCATGTGCACCAGGTGACTCCAGACCGTCAGCAGGCGATGGGCACTGAAGAGTGAGGAGATAAACAATTAATTCAGCGTAGAGGTAAAGAACAGATTTGATGCATTGTCCGATATGGAAATATTATTTCAAGATGTAAACGACTAATGTGAAATATTAAAGAAATCAGTCAACCAAGCTGCAGAAACAACCATCCCAAAAATGAAGATAATAAGATGCAAGAAATGGATGACAGAAGACATCTTAAAACTCATAGAAATAAGAAAAAATAACAAGGAAAAATATGAAGAGATTTACCGGAAAATTAGGAAGCAATGCAAAGAAGCAAAAGAAACATGGCTTAAGGAACATTGCAAGGAAGTTGAAAACCAACACAACACCCGGAATACCAAATTAATGCACAAAAGAATTAATGACATCACTAACAACAGAACGCACAAATTAACTGGTTGCCTAAAAACCAAAGATGGCAAATTCATAATAAAAAAAAAGATCAGATATTACATGCGTGGTCAGATTATGTGAAAGACCTTTATGATGATACAAGAGAAGAACAATATGATCATTGGAATAATAATGAAGGACCATCAATTTTGAAGATGGAAGTTCAGAATGCTCTTAACCATATAAAAACTGGCAAAATCCCGGGTACAGAAAACAAAACAATAGAAATGATCAATGCCTTAGAAGAATATGGAATTGACCAAGTCACCAGACTGCTGAACGCAGTATATGATACTGGAGATGTAATTCTATATTTATTGCAATCCCAGAGAAATCAGGAGCATTGGAATGTGATCAACATCGAACAATTAGTATAATGAGCTGCATCACAAAGATTTTGCTGAGAATTATCATGCAAAGAGTTAGGAAGAAAATACAACACGAAATAGGAGAAGAACAATGTGGGTTTGTAGAAGGCATGGGTACAGTAAATGCTTTGTATATACTGAGAACAGTAATTGAACATTCTATAGAAGTAAACACAGATCTATATCTTTGCTTTATTGACTACACAAATGTTTTCGATAAAGTGAGACATGTCGACATGATAAGGATGCTTGAAGATCTACAAATTGATGGGAAAGACCTTAGACTTGTAAATATTATATATTGGAAACAACAAGCTGCCATTAGAATTGATAATGATGCAGGTCAATTGTCGTAATAAGTGTCGTCCCTGGGGTGAGGGGAATCAACACCCACATTCTTTTAACCCCATATCATTATCTTGAGGATCTCCTAGCTTTCTGTCCACAACACCCCGTCAGTCTTCGGATCCCCCTCTCTCTCTCTTACCACTGGACCATGCCCCCTCTCATTCTTTTCCAAAACATACCCACACAACACTAGCCTCTAACACAAATGACAAATTAATTTAATAAAGAAAAAGTGTCAGGTGTGTGCAAAGTATATGTGTAGAATGTCTGTCGTATAATCTAAAGTGTATGTAGAATCAGACCGAACAGCTCAGGAGCAAAGTCTGCTTCATCACAGTACTGGCCACACAACAGCACCATATATCAAGTACAAGAAGACCTCACCAAAAGATGCGTCTCTCCGGCCAAATGTCGACTTCCTCCAATAGCTCTTGGATAGTCCGGATACCTGGTCACCAATAGTGGATATAGTCCAATACTGACCATAAATCTGACACACACAATGTAACTAACAGGTCACTACAAGTTCTGTGATCTGATAACACTTGTACCGTACAATAATGTTTACTGTCACTTTGAAACTAAATGTTAGTAGTTAAAATCAAAGGAATTCACTCAATAGAAACTCAATGTTATTTGGTAATGTTTCACAAGAATTCCCCATTTAGAAAACACAAATGCTACCGGTCTCTGTGGCCAAGGGCTTGCGAACGAGGTTTGTGAGCACGTATACCCAGGTTCGAAACACAGTGGTGCTGGTTTTGTCGAAAAAGGTATAGGGACCGGTCGTTCAGAAAGCAATGGCAAACTACTGAACGTAACACTTGCCTAGTACATCAACAGCAGCTGAAAATGCTGGTGTTGACTGCAACGTCCCGTAAGGGATACGCAAAAAAAAAAAATATATATACTACTATTGTTCCTGTTACTGGTGGTATTGTAAGTATATGTACTCTCCTATAATAAGAACCACCACCGAGGAATCACTCTGAAATGATCATCAGTTCCTGCTCAGTAGAGGTCAGGTTCTTGCAGACCCTCTGGGTTATGGGCCCAGTGCAAAAGCCACTGAGTAAAAAACCTTCCTTCATTAATCGAGCCATACTTTTCTGCTACTTCTTGGTAAACCTAATGGAACCTGTTGAAGAGAGAACACACGTGGTGAGAGCAACCCGATTCCGACCTTTATTAAATGAGTGTAGGCCAACGGCCGCACTCAGATATATAACAGAGAACCAAACTCTGTCATAATGCAGAGGAGCTCATCACATTGGTCTGAGTCATGGTAAGACAAGGAAAGACTAAAGGAAAAGTGCAGAAACCCAGTAGACACCCTACTGGAAGATCCTACCACTTTACATTTCCTTTATCCCCCCAACCATCCTCAATCTCCCTAAATATCATCACACTACATTGCCATTAACTCACTGAGTTAATTGATATCTCACACAAGCTAGTTTAAGCAACGCGACAGCCTACTTTTGCCGTGCTCCTATAATACGTTCTCACAACGCACATTACTACACTCGAATCCTAAGAATGATCTAATTTATGTCTATTAAATTAAATACCATATATTTATTCCTGTCTGAAATTGAGGCTACTGAATAACACAATGGTTAAATGTCCGCCTATGTAAATCAACACAAGACACTGTAGTCTCTCTCTATACTCAAACCAGGAACATCACAAACACGTCCTTGATGTGTCACAACATTTGGTCGACTCTGGCCAAAGATGTTTATCCAGACTGTTTTAATATTGTGTCTGAATGACGTCACAAGTCTGTCTAGACAGTAGACATCTAGAAGCTATTTTTCTCTCTCCGTTTCCGACTGGATGGAAACAACTAGTCGTCTATTCCGCTTTCATCTGGGGAATTGTCCCGGTACTTCATAAAGTCTTGCCGGCCTGTGATCTAGAGAATTCTTTTTCCCACAACAAAAGGTCATTCCGACTTCCATCGGGACAGTCTGTCTCCAACTTCAAAGGATGGCGCCCGCCTGCAGACGAACGGCGCGACAGTCTTTCCTCGATAAACAACACATTAAAGAATGACGGCTGCTTGTAGACGTATGGCGCGACATTCTGTCATCGATTGACATCTCCAAGAATTTTCGTGACATATTATCAGCCTATTAAAAGAGGTGTGAGACAGGGATGTGGAATGTCTCCAGATATATTTTCCCTGTACAGTGAAAATATTTTCAGAAATATAGAATATATGGAAGGAATCAACGTTGGAGGACAACACATCAATAACATTAGATATGCAGATGATACAATCTTGATTGCAGACAATGAACAGGACCTGCGACATTTAGTAGATGCGGTTGTTGCACACAGTGAGCAACCGAAGGGTTAGAACTGAATAGTAAGAAGACACAGATTATGGTCGTCACTGGGAAGAACTAAATATCACAATGTGATATACGAGTAAATGGGCATATTCTTAAGCACGTTAATCGGTACAGTTATCTCGGAAAAATCATAACATCTTATGGGAGATGCCTTGAAGAGATTAGAACAAGAATTGCCATGGCGTAGGTAGCCTTTTCCTGAAATTATGCACCAACAATAGAACTGTTGCCCTGATCAGCCATGCAAGTAAAATTCTACTAAAAATCCTAATGGGAAGACTTCGTAAGAAAATGGAAGAAGAAATTAACGTGGTTCAAGCTGGATTTAGACAAGGAAGAGGAACAAGAGATCACATTCTCAATATGCGTTTAATAATAGAGAAGTGCAGAGAATTAGTAATTGCAGTAAACCTATACTCATGGTTTGCGGATTATTCAAAGGCATTTTACTGTGTACAACATCAGAAACTTTGGGGAAATCATGAGGAATATGGGCTTTCCATCACATGTAATACAACTCATAAGAATGCTCTGTCTAGACCAATAAGCAGCGGTTAGAATAGATGGGGAGACATCAGATTGGTTTGACATCAAGCAAGGAGTCCGTCAGCGGTGTGTGCTGTCCCCTTATTTGTTTAACTTGTACGCCGAAAATATAATAAGAAATATAAGAGATGATATAAACATGGAGCTATATCAGGGGTGGGCAAACTTTTTCGTGCGGAGGGCTGCATTGACAAATGTAAAGCTATTGGCGGGCCGCATATATATATATTGTTTACAGCAACCTATCACAATAAGTAATTATTAATTATTTATAGGTTATTAAGCAGTATAAATATATAAATATCTAATTATTGCAATTTTATTTTACTTGTACACTTATACATTATATTTGACAATATGGACAAAAACTTTTACTAATTTGTTAACACGATTTTACAACTTGTTATTATAACAAATATTCTTTATTATCTATCAATGGCTTTAATGGAGACACTCAGCGACTACATTGTCACTACAGTTGTTGATTTCTAATGAGATGTATGTAACTGCTTGCAATTTTTGACAATATTCTTGAAATCTGGAGCAAGTTTACTTGTTGAAATTCGCATGACAGCATGCAAGTTGCAGTCCGACAATAAAGACCTATTCTTAGATTTGTTGATCTTCACGCAAGAGAATGCTTGTTCGCAAATGTATGTTGATTCAAATAATGATACAAGTTTAGCTGCAAAGTTTTTCAAGTTGGGAAATGATTCTTGTGATAAAGATCCATAGAGATCCAGCAAACCATCTGACTTAAATTCTCTTTCAGGTCATGATCTGCTTGTAAGTCAAGCAGCTTCAACTGTATGTTCTCTGTGGGAGAATCAGCTTTTGCACTAAAAAGTGAACTGAAAATATTGAACTATGGCTGTAATTTCTTGAAATCTTGGAATCTTCATCCAAATTCTTCAATCAATGCATCTAATTGGGCTTTATATTTTTCAGTCATTTCACCAAAAATGGTTTCTTGTTTCAGCAAAGGGAAGTGACAAAATCTTTTTTCACTTGCTTGTCTGGAGAACAGTGAGAGTTGTGCCTGAAATGATTTTTACATATACATACAATTCATGTGCAAACACACCATTGCCCTGAAGTTTGACAATCAGTTCATTTAACTTTTCCATAATTTTAATGGCAAACATAAAATATAAATGCCACTCTTTATTGACAATGTTAGTATTAAAGTCACATTCAATGCCCTTCATCTCTAGGAACATATCTATTTCTTCTCTGAGTTCCCACACTCGCCTCAACACCTTGCCGAGACTCAGCCATCGAACATTGGTTTGGTTCAGGACATCGGAATGTTCAGTTTCCAAATCGTCAAGTAATGACTTGAACTGTCTGTGATTAAGATCTGATGAGGTTGATGACACTGACAACTGAGTCAATAAAATGCTTGATATTCAAAACAGTTTTACACAGACTTTCTTGATGAATCACACAGTGAAGTGGTAATCATGTGTGGTCTGGATATTCTGCTTTAATCTTATCACTTATCAACTTTACCAGACCTACATTTTTTCCAGTCAAAGCACGAGCTCCGTCAGTTGTAACACTTGCCATCTTGTTCCAAAGCAACCCAGTTCTTTCAATACAGTTAGTAACAGCATTGAATATACCATGGCCTGTGGTTGTGTCTTTGAGTGTCTCAACACTCAGTAACTCTTCAGTGAGTTTGAAAGAAGTGTTTATTTCACGTATAAATATCAATAATTGGGCAGTATCACGTACATCGGTACTCTCATCCAATGCAGAGAGTACCACAAAAATTGTTTACTTGCATCTTGAAGTTTATGCATCTAATTGTCACTGATCTTGTCAACACGTCAGACCACAGTTCTCCTTGATAAAGTAATTTGTCAAATCTGTTTTTTTGTTCTGGACACATAATGTTTGCTGCATCTAGCAAACATTCCTTGATGAACTCGCCACAAGAAAATGGCTTGTTCTGTTTTACAATTCTGAGTGACAGCACAAGACTAGCTTCAGTTGCAGCATCTTGAATTGAAGACTGGTTAGTGAAAACAGTTTGCTGTTTCTCCAAATTTTTCACCAACTCAAGGCATTAACTTTCCTTCTCTTCGGTCGTTAAATTGTATCCGAAATCGGAATGTTTTTTTTTTTGATAATCTCTTTTTAAATTATACTCCTTGAAGACAGCCACTGACTCACGACACAACAAGCAAACTGATTTGCTACTAACATTTATAAAACAGTACTTAGTTGTCCATTCATCATTAAAAACACGGCATTCATCTTCAATCTTACGTTTGTTATTGATACTCATCATAACGGTACATGAAATTCTGTAAAATTCAACAAAATAACTTAAAAACGGATTAAACATTGTTATTTCTAAATTCCCTCACGGGCCGCATAAAATCACTTGGCGGGCCGCATGCGGCCCGCGGGCCGTAGTTTGCCCACCCCTGAGCTATATGATGCCCTAAATATCGCTGGTCATGACATACCCGAGATTCGGCATGTTGATGATACAGTAAAGCATACAGATAAAACTACTATGGAGAAAGCAATATATGTTGATGAGGAAAAATTGGAGGTGGTGAAAAATTTTGAATATTTTGGGTCATTGATTACCAACAACGGTGACACAATGAAATAAATTAAACGACGACTATCAATTGCTCTTCAAAGACTAAAACAACTGAATAAATTATGGAGTGGGACAGACCGAACTACAAAAAATAGACTTTTAAGAGCATGCATCTTTCCCATTCCAACATACACCTGTGAGACCTGGACACTTACTAAACAAGCTGAACAGCGCATACATGCCTTTGAATATACAAGCTATAGACGAGTTCTAACAATATCTTGGGTAAAGAAAAGAACAAATGCATCCATACTTCAAGAGCTGAATATTGAAGAAGGTTGGCTATTAAAGACGATAAAACAAAGAACATTGAAATATTTCGGTCACTTGAAACATCACGAAAGTTTGGAGAGAACAATAATGGAGGGGTATATGCCTTGGAAGAGAGGAAGAGGAAGACCAAAGAGAAGATGGGTGCAGGATGTGGCGGATGATCTGCAGATGGGTTTATCGGACGCGGGACATCTTGCTTATGATCGAGAGTTTTTCTGGAAGGCTATTATGGGAGCGAGGTTCTGCAAAGGACATGCTACTGAATGAAGGTAGCCTTTTGCAAGAGAAAAACATACTGACCAATAAAACGATATCAATTGAAACAAGAAAAAGAGTGTTGAAGTGCTATATAGAACCTGTACTTTTGTACGGATGTGAAGCGTGGACAATGAGCAGTCAATCTGAAAATAATCTGATGGCTGTGGAAATGTGGTTTCTGAGGAAAATGCAACGAACACCATGGACAGACAGGAAAACCAACGAACAAGTCCTTCAAGAAACAAATGAAGATCGTAAACTGATTAGAATCATTAGGCGTAGACAGTCAAAATATTTTGGGCATATTATGAGAAGAAATTACTTGGAGAACTTGGTGACAACTGGCAAGTTCGAAGGGAAGAGACCAAGGAGAAGACCGAGAAGTAAATACCTGAATGGCTTGGCCACGTGGCATGGTCGAGACAGGAACACGGAGCTGATCCGAGACTCTGGTGATCGAGTGAGATGGCAAAACATGACCGCCCATGCTTATCGGCATGGCACATGATGGATGGTTGGGGTGTGTATGAGTATGTATGCGTGTGTTGCTGTAAGCTTATACAAGCCCATTTCTATATGAGTCCAGGACTAATGTACCATTAATGGTAATGCTGTATTGTTAGGAGAACTATCGCCGCCCTCCAGATTTCTTGGGTAGTGTGATTCGCATGCCTAGCATTCTCGATTAAGGGCAATGAAAGGGGAGTCCTGCGCTTATGTTGTGCTCGTTAACTATCCCTCGGTAGTTGAAAATCGCTAAGAGTAGATCATGAGGCCACTTCCTTGGCAACATTGGTAGGCAAGAAAACATAAATGCATTAAGAAGCCGTGCACACCGACTTATAATGTGCTTAAAAATGTGTGATGTACAACCCTTGAAAAATGAATGGAGAAGAAGAAAAGCTATCCATGGCAGTCCTCCATCAATCTTCCACATGAAATCAAAGACACCACCGATCACTATACGTAGTTTTTGTGTGTGCATATCCTTTACATGACATTGCTGTCAACATCAGCATCTTTCAGCTGATTGTTGATTTCTTGGCAAGATTACGCTCAGTAGTTTGCCATTGCTTTCTGAGCGGCCGGCTCACATACCCCGTAAGTTACCAACACGATTAAAACCACTGCCGATTCTCACCGTCGTCACGTTACTTACGAGAGTATACGAGATTACGGAGAAAAGTATACGTACAGTAGCAAACCTATTTGAACACTATCTCAGTACATAATAAAAAATCTCAAATGATAACTAGTATAATAAACATACATATATGTATGCTATGTTACACCTGTAAAAAAAAAAACTGTCATCTGCTGCCTATAGTACTTTGCAGTGTAGGGCAGGGGTGTCTTGAGCCTGAGAATTCAGGTCTCCTGGCTAGTGAAGTCGCTGCGAACTGTGCACCTACCTCGGGAAGTTATAATGGCCATGTTAAACATTGTTTTAGTAAGTCATGTATTATTGATTATTTTCCATGCGTTTTAATGCATATTGTTCTGTCGTTGTCTAAGATTAGCTTTGTAAGTGATGTATGATATTAGAGGAAAAAGATAAAAACGGCAGAATGTCAGACGGGCTTGAGTGCCCAATTCTTAACCCTTTGGAAATAAAGTGTGTTCGTTCGTTCATTCGTTCATTTACTTCTCTCTGATCGTCACTGGCTCTTATACCGCTAGTATTTCCAGCGGTTACGATGCTCTTTAATCCTGTTCTTCTCATTATACTACCATAGAGAAGACAGCATGGCGACGTAGATTACATGTACTTCAGAAGTTGCCTTGTGGCGAGGGACATGGCAATAGGGAAAGCTAATCCACACGCAAAAATCAGTCCGCAGCTACTAGGGGTAGTAGCACGGGTATGGACTACGCTTAAGTTCAAACCCAGCGACAGCAACAGCAGCAGAAGCAGCAGCAGCATCAGCAGCAGCAGCAGCAGCAACAACAACAACAACAACAACAACAACAACAACAACAACAACAACAAACATAAATAAACAAAAAATGTTACTAATGAACGAACGAACTTTATTACCAAAGGTTCAATAATTGATCATGCGAGCCCGTCGTGACATGTGCCCCTGTTATTTATCTGCTCTCATACATTATTGCATTCATACATCTCTTATGAAGCTAACCTTAGCCAACAAAGACTACAACAGTAAAAACATGCATTAAAACGCATGAAAAATCTACAATAATCAATAATACATGGCTCACTAAATCTAATTAGTAGTAGTAGTAGTAGTAGTAGTAGTAGTAGTAGTAGTAGTAGTAGTAGTAGTAGTAGTAGTAGTAGTAGTAGTAGTAGTAGTAGTAGTAGTAGTAGTAGTAGTAGTAGTAGTAGTAGTAGTAGTAGACGACGACGGCGACGATGACGATGACGACAGCGAAGAAGAAGAAGAAGAAGAAGAAGAAGAAGAAGAAGAAGAAGAAGAAGAAGAAGAAGAAGAAGAAGAAGAAGAAGAAGAAGAAGAAGAAGAAGAAGAAGAAGAAGAAGAAGAAGAAGAAGAAGAAGAAGAAGAAGAAGAACGAACGAACGAACGAACGAACGAACGAACGAACGAACGAACATCTTTTCAAAGGGTTAAGAATTGGGCACGCAGGCCCGTCTGACATTCTGCCCTTCTTCTCTACTTTCTCTCATATATTCTTTCATTCAACATCTCTTATGAAGCAAATCTAGGACAACAAAAGAACAATTAGCATTAGAACGTATGAAAAATAATCGAGAATACATGACTCATTGAGGCAATGTTTAACATGGGCATTATCTTCTTCTTCTTCTTCTTCTTCTTCTTCTTCTTCTTCTTCTTCTGCGTTCATCCGGAGTTTTTTCCCAGACGTGATTGCATTGTGCCTGTTTACAGCACAGCTGTGTTCTTGCGCCGTTAGGCCGACACATCCGACTTCTGCGGGTATTTGTTGACCGGGTTAACCTTCCCGGGTGGGCATTATAAATACCCAAGGAAGGTGTAGCGTGCTATACATATGGGAATGTTTTTTGGTTAGATGTCGTTCGAGATAATTTACCATTATTATTGTCTTTGTTGTTGTTGTTTTTTTTTTTTTATGGGGGTATGTAGTCTGTCCTGAGGTAGTATTCAAACGGGTTGCGACTGTATATATAATTATTGGTGGTGTCTTTGATTTCTTGTGGAAGATTGTTCCTCAACTGAGTGGCAGAGTATGCTAATCGTGTTTTATATGTCTATCCTAGGTTTAGGGACATGAAGTATATTTAGTCGTTCGCTATGTCTTGCGTTATATTTAAACAATGGCCAAAGGTAGCTTGGAACATTTTGAAATAGGATTTTGTGAATTAGATTAGCCTTATTAAAAAGTATGCGTTTGTGGAGTGGCAGTAACTGAAGACGTTCATGTAGGTTAGAATTGTCTGTAAGCTTATCACCATTGATTAAACGCACTGCCCTTTTCTGGAGTGAATAAAGGCGTTTGTTATTGATTTGGAACATCCATCCCAGATTGTGGAGCAATAATCAATATGTGTTTGTATGTGGGAAGTATAGATTATCTTTCTTGTGTTTTCATCGAGGAAATTTTTAATGTTGGCAAGATTGTATACTTTTTTGGCTATTTGTTTAACTAGAGCATGAACATGAGAATTAAAGGATATAGTCTGATCTATGATAAGACCCAGTGCATTGTGCTCGGTTACACTTTCTATAGGCATGCTACCAATGTGCAGCTGAAGAGTTCTCTGCGAGTTTAGAGTGTGAAGTCTTTGCCTGGTTCCTATTAACATATATTTTGTTGTAGAAATGTTAATTTACACGCAGTTTGCATGGCTCCAGTTGCATGTGCAGTCGAAGAAGAAGATAAGAAGAAGAAGAAGAAGAAGAAGAAGAAGAAGAAGAAGAAGAAGAAGAAGAAGAAGAAGAAGAAGAAGAAGAAGAAGAAGAAGAAGAAGAAGAAGAAGAAGAACAAGAACAAGAACAAGAACAAGAACAAGAACAAGAACAAGAAGAACAAGAAGAACAAGAACAAGAAGAACAAGAAGAACAAGAACAAGAACAAGAAGAAAAAAGACAAGAACAACAACAACTCTTACATCTAGAGTAACAGCAATTCAACAACAAATTGAACATTTCCTGTGAAAGCTCCTTGTAGTATGTTCACAACCAGCCGACAGCTGTCGACATTCTAATTTCCATCCTGGAGTTCCTGGCGACCTGGGCATTTTTTCAAAGGTATATAAAAAAGAGCAAACCGTTGAAAAAGCTAAATATACAGAATCCAAGACTGCAGCGCTTCCGCTGACCGTTTGTTGCATACTGCAAGGTCCCCCAACAAGCTCAGGTAATTGATGTGCACATGTGACGTTTCTCCGCGTGAGCAGCAACCCAGAACCGCCAGCACGGGCCAGTGGCAAGACGTCAAATTAGTACAGCTCACGGCCGTCTCCGCTTTCTAGGCGGACGGGGGGACCCGCTGTTTTACCGCTGCTTGTCAAATGTGGGCGACCGACCGCGCCGGATCCAAGCCGTCATGTGTTGCTGTTGTGTTTTTGGTAACGTTTGAGTGGGAATTCTGTTCTGTTTACTCAGTTGACAATTGTTGTTTGGTTAGGGTGGTTGGGGGACAAACGGCGAGGCTTCATTGGCATCGGCGTTTGTTTAAAGCGGGGGGTTTCTTGGTGTGTGTGTGTGTGTGTGTGTGTGTTTGCGTGCGTGCGTGAGTGCGTGCGTGCGTGCGTGTGTTTGCGTGTGTGTGTGTGTTCGGGTGAACGAACGAAAGAACGAGCGAACAAACTTAATTTTCAAAAGGGTAAAAATTGGACATGCAGGCCCGTCTAACTTTCTACCCTTCTATCACTCATACATGGCGTGGGGGGGGGGGGGGGGGAAGGAAAAAGGGGGGGGGGTGTAATTTTTGATTTTTTTTTTTTGCGTGTTAGATAGAGAGACAAACAGACAGATGTAAGAACAGACAGACAAATGGATATGGAAGAAAAATGGAAGAATAAACAAACAGACGAAAGAAATGATAGTCTAACAGAGCAGACACAGATAGACTGACAGATACATTTGAGATGATGATGATGATGTTGATGATGATGATGGTAATTATGATGATGATGACGAAGACTAAGATGTTGATAAGGATGACGAAGTCTGCAGTGATAATGATGAACTTGGTACAGATGATGATGATTATGATGACGTCGACGTCTATGATGATGATGGCGTTGACTGTGTCGATGTTGACGAGGACGAAGGCGATGATAATGTTGATGATGTTAATAATGATGATAATTGATAATTATGACGATGATGTTGATGGTGATGATAATTGATAATCATGATGATGATGTTGATGGTGATGATAATTGATAATCATGACGATGATGTTGATGGCGATGATAATTGATAATCATGACGATGATGTTGATGGCGATGATAATTGATAATCATGACGAAGATGTTGATGGTGATGATAATTGATAATCATGACGATGATATTAATAATGATGATAATTGATAATCATGACGATGATGTTGATGGTGATGATAATTGATAATCATGACGATGATGTTGATGGTGATGATGATTGATAATCATGATGATGACGACACTTATAGTAATAAAAAAAGGTCGCTTAAAAGTCGACAGGGTCGACTTCATTGCACCGGGTTTTATCCCATATGGCTCGGTCTCTTTCCGCAGCACGGAAAGCGTCGCACAAAGCACGAACTCCGTAGCTTTTAGCGACGACCCACGGGAGTCTCCGAAACTTTTAACTCTTAAAGCACGAGTCAAACGGCTTGACCACTTCGCCACAGAGACTCCCACTTATAGAAATGATTAAAGCTGATGATGATAATGATGATGGTGATATTGAGGTTAATGACTACAACGATACTGATGACTGTGGAGATGATGATAATGTTAGCAAGATAGTTGATGATAAGGACAATGAAGATGTTGATATTCTCCGTTCAAATGTGAGCTCGAAACTGCACAATCCAACCCCTCTCTGTGATATCCGCGTTGAGTGTAGATCCATAGACAGATAGACGGACGGACGGACGGACGGACAGACAGACAGACAGACGGAGAGCTAGCCAGATAGACAGCCAGACTGACGGACAAGCAAACAGACATCTGGATACAATTTAACAAGTAAAAGATAATGAAAGAAAGAAAGAAAGAAAGAAAGAAAGAAAGCAAAAGACAGGACATAAATAGATAAAAGACAGGACATAAATAGATAGATAGACAAACATACATGCATGCAGACTTTAAAATTAAAAGAAAGAATTTTAAAAAAATATAGAAAAAAAAACGAAAAATAGAAAGAAAGAAGGAAATAATGTATATAGATTGGCAGATAGATAGACAGACAGAGTAAATAAACACAACTAAAGATAGAAAGAAAGAACGAAAGAAAGAAAGAAAGAAAGAAAGAAAGAAAGAAAGAA
The DNA here is from genome assembly GCA_963921405.1 of Cepaea hortensis. Classification (NCBI taxonomy): domain Eukaryota; kingdom Metazoa; phylum Mollusca; class Gastropoda; order Stylommatophora; family Helicidae; genus Cepaea; species Cepaea hortensis. Next base: position 91,838,391 of record OY992876.1, on the reverse strand, counting down.
AGAAAGAAAGAAAGAAAGAAAGAAAGAAAGAAAGAAAGAAAGACAGAAAGAAAGAAAGACAGAAAGAAAGAAAGAAAGAAATACGGATAGACAAACATACAGACAATTTTCTGTACAATAACGAAGAGCCAAAATGCTACTTTTGTTGCCAAAATAAAAACTTAAATGTAGAGACAAGCACAACAAACCAAGGGACATGCGAAAAGACGGAAGGAAAAAATAACAAACACGCACAAGCAAACGAAATGACAGATATAATCACGAAACAAAAACGAAATAAATACAGAAATAATTCACAATTCCAGAAACAAAGAAACAACAGGAAAAATGAAAGACCACAGAAAATCAAACTGCCACAGATCGGAACCAGCAACAAGAAAACGTGCAGGAACAGAAAGACGCATGCTGAATAAATATTTCACATGTAAAGAAAAGACAGGACTTTCATCAACAAATATATAACCCGGTGATTCCAGCTTTATTTGTGTGTGTCTTTGAGATACAGTCTGGCCTAGATAGTTGCTCCTGGCCATCAATGCAGCAACAGCCGGCGAATGAGACGAACCACAATGGCATCTCCCACATCACACAGCTTAAGACAATAAACATATTTGATACTTCTTATTTTTAAACTTCATTTCTGGAATTTGTGTGCTGCCCAATCAAATTCCAGCACGTGGCACGCGGTATTCCCAGAAACGATCTCCTCGTCTGTAAGGAACATATGAAAATGGAACTTTCTAATTTATTTTTTTAATTGAGCAATAAGATACGAGTGCTTTGAGCTACGAATGGCTGCCGGCATTTTTTGGGAGATAATAACACAAGTTGTATAAATTTGCTTTCGCCATTTTAAGCGGGGTTTATTTTTTTGTTGAAGTTATAGTTAGGAGAAAAGGTGCATTAATTCCCAATGGTTGCTGTGTTTCGTTGTCAAGGAAGTGACGCATATTAACTGCGTTCAATGGCGGAAAGCGAGTTCTTTAGGAAGATGCTGGCGAAATGGCGTCTGCGAGTCGCCACATTTGGACAGGTGCATTTTGCCACTCGCACGGGATTCTTTCGCAGCGGTTCTTAACTTGTAGTACCCGTCGGGGCCACCGTTGCCTGGAGACAATGGTGAGGCAGCGAGTGACCACGGGATATGGCTGAGACTCAGTTCACCGAGGAAGGGCCACACGCAGATGTAATCTAACTGAAACTGGTTGCATTAGTATTGGGATTCTTCGTTGGCTGTTGATGATGACAATGGGGTGCGTATGGGAATGTCCCAAGAGTGTGAAGTCTGTTCTTGACTCAACCCAACTCAACTAAACTCAACTCATCTCATTTCAAGCTCAGCTCATCTCAACTCAACTCATCTCAGCTCAACTCAACTCAACTTAACTCAATTCAATACAACTCAGCTCAATTCAGCTCAACTTCATTCAACTCAGATCATCTCGATTCAACTCATCTCAACTCATCTCATCTCATCTGAACTAATTTAATTTAATCTCAACTCAACTCATCTCATTTCAGCTCAACTCAACTCAACTCATCTCATCCCACCTCATCTCAATTCACATCATGTCAGCTCAACTCATCTCATCTTAACTCAACTCAACTTAACTCTTATTATCTCAACCAATCTCAACTCAACTCAGTTCAACTCACTTCATCTCATCTCACCTCGTCGCAACTAAACTCATGTCAGCTCACCTCATCTCAACTCAACTCATGTCAGCTCAACCCATCTCATGTCATCCCAGCTAACTCAACTTAACTCATCTGATCTGATCTCATCTCAACTCACCTCAAGCACAAATGGAGTCATTAGGTGTAACGGGCAGTTCCGAGTTACTATGATATTATATTTCCTGTGGGCACGAGATTCCGGGGGTAGAATCGTAATCCTGGCCTACTTTCACAAATGAAAGTCCTCCCAGGTTGACCCCCAGCCTAAACTGTGCATCAGGAAATCTCTTGGGAAGTCAAGGCGTCCGATGCCCTACATCAGCCCTACAGAACTGACTGTTTTGTAACAAGAAAATTGGGGTCAGCGTAGCAGAACGGATCAGAGCGCTCGTTCTCAAACTGCCGGTGTGCTCATGCCGAGGTTGCGGGGAAAATCCATACACCCGTCAGCTAGACTAAAACGTTGACTTCCTTTTCGTCCTTGACTTGGGGAGGTAAATTACAAGTACCTCAGAAGTCGGAGTGGGTTAGCCAGAAGCCGGGAGGACACTGGTAATAGGGAAAGCTAATCCACACGCAAAAATATGTCCAATGCTCTAGACGTAGTGTGGACTACGCTTGAGTTCAAAACCAGAGAACGTTAAAGAAACAAGTAAAACAAAAAGCAGCACAAAATTATTGTCAACGGACGAAACAAAATTTCAGCGAAGGATCACAAACATCAAAGAAGGCATTGAAAATGTCACACACTTTGAATATCTTGGCTTCATCAGCAACAACAAGTGGGATTGGATCAAAGAAATGCCAATCAGACTGGCCGTAGAAATACAGAGATTACACAACATTTAGAGGAGACCACGGAAACACACATTGTATTCATTACAGGCTAAAGGATTATGCTTAGTAAGGTGGAGAAAGGAATTGTTCGTGTGGAATGGCTTGCCTCGAGAGGTCACAGATTGTGAGAATTGTATGGATTTTTTGCCCTGGGCATGCGGGAGTGCGGGGAAATGACCAGGCTGATTGGCTGGCAAGGAATGCATCTCTTGGTGGTAGATTAATATGTCGTATTTCATGGAAACAAACGCAATCAAATACAGAGGTTCTATAGAAACTGGGAATGAAAAGAGAGTTGATGAAAGAAATACAAAAGAGGAAAGTGAAATATTTCAGCCACGTTCAAAGACATTATACTCTTATAAAAATCATACTGGAGGGCAAGGTTGAGAGCAAGCGAGCAAGAGGTATACAACAGTACAAGTGGGAATATAACACCAAGAGATGGACGAATATCAGTCTGAAAGCATGTACAGTCAGGGAGATTGACAGACAGTGTTGGAGATCCATTGCAGCTAACCTTCATTGTGGAGACGGTGCTTGATTGATTGATTGCTTGAATAGACATGGCGTTCCAGATGGAGAAAGCTCTAAATTTAATTCATCATGTGCCACACAGGTAAACGTAGACTGTCATGTTTCGCCATCACACATGATCACCTGAGTCGTAGATCAGCTCTGTTTCTTGTCCCGAACATGCCACTTGGTCAAGCAACCAGATATTTACTTCCCTGGCTTCCTCTTGTTTTTTGCCCCTCAGTCTTGCCAGTTGTCACCAACTTCTCTAGTCTATTTCTTCTCTTAACGTGCCCAAAAGAATGTGACTGTCTACGTATAAAGTCTCTAATCAGTTTACGTTTTTTTTTAATTTTTTGCTTCTTAAAGGACTTGCTTCTGTCTGTCCTTGGTATTCTTTGCATTTAACTCCAAAACCACATATCCGCTGCCTAAGATGTTTCTCAGTTTGTCTGCTCATCGTCCAAGCTTCACATCCATACAAAAGTACAGGTTCTATGCACCACTTCAACACTCTTTTTTGAATAACCGAAATAATAAAGTTAGTATCCAAGCTCTGTACAATTTCAGAACCCCTGATCTGTTTCATTCTAGTCTAGTACGGCGGTTAAAAAAATAACTTAGACCTGTCATCTAATGAAGGGATAAAGATAAGTTAAAACCGACTAATGAAATAAGATGTTTGTTGACAATTGTCTTGGATAAATATTTATATATAAGGAAAGGGACTTTGTAGGACAGTCGTGTCAAAAAGAAGTACAGTGTAATTGAATTAGAAAGATCTGTAAGAATGCTGGTGTCTAGAATGTTTGGGGTTAAATCTCCATTGGGAGTTCAACCTAGCTAGTTGATGTAGGTTAATTTTAAGTAGAAGGCGTAGCAATTTAACTAACAGAGTAAGTAGGTGGCATCCATCATCATCATCATCAAGTGCCCTGCCAGCTGGCGTCGGCGTTCATGTCTCTCCACAGATCTCGGTCTGTGATGTTTTGGATCAACTCTGCTGATGATATTCCTCCACGCCATCATCTCAATTCATCCAGCGCCATTTCTCTTGGTCTGCCTCTACCTCTCTTCCCCTTTGATTTTCCAGCCGTCACGATGTTCTCCAATGCTCTCTTCTCATCACATGATCAAAGAGAGCTGTTTGTCTCTTCCTTATTGTTGTAACCTTTGATATTATATGAAGAGCGAGGTGTCTACATGGTGGAGTTGATTTGTCGGATGTGATTCCTCTGGAAAACTGGGTTTTTAGTTCTTAAGTATGATTCTTTGGTGTCCAGGTCGCTAGGTTCTGAAAAGGAAGGAAATTGTAAGAGAACTTTCTTTTTGTTCTTTGGCTGTCTTTGAACTCAAGCGTAGTCCATACGCGTGCTACTACTTCTAGTGAAGTGGATTTATTGTTGTGTATGGATTAGCTTTCCCTATTACCAGTGTCCCTCGCCATCAGGCGAGCCCACTTCGACTTCAGAGATACTTGTAATTTAGTCCGAAAGTTAAGGACGAGAAGTCAACATTTTAGTCCAACTGATCGGTGTAGGGGTTGAACCCGCTACCTCGGCATCAGCACACCGTCAGTTTAAGAACAAACGCTCTTACCCATTTAGCCATGCTGACATCCAAAGATGTAGATATTATAGAGCGGTCAAGACAATAGAACATTTAAAGTAAAGGGAACGTCAGGATTCAAACCTTTTTTACCCCATCACTTACCTGGATTGACCACACCCGTACATGCCGGAGTAAGGGGTAACGAAAGCGCTGACCAGCTGGCAGATAATGCACCAAGGCAAGCGGTAAGAAGCATGGACAAGGCTGATATATTCATTGCAGTACGTATATGTTTACTGGATGTTAAGTCCATAACAAGGAAACACAGTAGTAACTTAGAAATATATATACACAGACTATTTGTGTCACTACACTTTGTACGTAGAACAAATGTGAAAAATGAAGTACATGATGACATCAAAATATGTGCTCCACAGTTCACCATGAAGCAATATGCAACGAATGGATGTCGTCTGCTGGAGTAATTCTTTGCACTCCAACAGAATGGTGTCATCAACGGAAGAAAGAATTTTTCAAATCTGTTTTACATAGAAAGTATAGTGTGACTTTACTTACACCGTGTATAATTTTATGTAGAGTTTTTCATGCAGCTGTATCGGCGTGTGTTTGTTGTTTGTGTACTGACGAAGTCTTTTACCGAAACGTTCATTTTGCTACCTGTGATCGTGGTGTATCTAGTTCTCGTGATTTGGTGACTCATTCGATTGTTTCGCTACGCGCGGCCAACTATACAATCAATCGGTAGTATTAGCGAGGTCTATTATCCTCTCCGAAACGGCCGGAGCGTCATGCTTGATCAAGTGATCATATGCTAGATGCCACCGAGTTGAAATAGCGGTTATTTACTGGAGAAAATGTAACGGCAAAGGTGTAATGGCAAATGTTTAATGGCGAATGTTTCATGGCGAGTGTTTAATAGCGAATGTTTAATGGGGAAAGTTAAATGGCGAATATATAATGGCGAATGTTTTATGGGAGAGTTTAAAGGCAAATGTTTGATGGCAAATCATGAATGGCGAATGTTTAATGGCTAATGTTTAATGGCGAATGTTTAAAACTGATCTGGGCAAAGCGGTCGAATTCAAATCGCCCGCAGTTGATTTTCGAACCCTGAGCTTGGTGTGTCGGGAATTATGAAACTGTGGCAAACTACCGATCGTAAAATTGCTTTTAAAAATCACAAACAATGCTGGGGTTGAATGTGTCGTCTTATAGCCAACATTCAATTAACTTAACGGATTCAATTAATTCAATTAACTTATTCCACCACGGAACATTTGCTGAGTACCAACCACGGCATTAACAAGCAGACAGCATTTCGTAAACTGTATTCTCCGAACAATAATTGCGTGCTCACATATATCAAAACAGCATCTATTAGTCGATTGCATCCGTTACCATGTAACGAGAAGGACTTCCTGCTAAGTGTTCGACTTCGGTGGATATAACATTCTACACATTCAGGCAATGTCAGCGACCATGTACATCATATTTCAGCCAAAGTATCATTCATGTTCTCACATTACTTGGTACATAACCCAGCAGTATGCACCTGACGAGATGCAACGAAATATACCAGGCAAGAAATAGTGCTATATTTTGTTAATTGTGTCTTTCTTTAACTGATTCAGTGCCAAACAAAAGTAGGTTTGTACCAAACATGGTACACAATCAAAGGAACAAGTATTATAATGGGAATTTCCGTTCACTGAACATTGCAATTGTGGAATATGCCACGTAACAAAACAAATAACACCAGGATCCTAGCAGGCGATATAGCGTCCTTCTATACAAATGGAAGGTCATATGTGGCATGTGGCGATAATCCTTCGGCAATGAAAAAGTTAAAGGTAAAAGCTCCTCTGCTGTGACCTTTTTATCTTTAACAAAGTCTTAAAAGTCGCGGGAAACGACTTCATTACACCGAGTTGTAACTCATATAGCTCGGTCTCTTTCCGTAAGGTGGCCTACCGAAAGCGTCGGACCAAGCACGAACCCAGTAGCTCCAGCTACGACCCCTAGGAGTCTCAGAGAAAAATGTACTCGTGAAGCCATAGCCCGGAATCGAACCCACAACCTTCGTTGCGCGAGGCAAACGTCTTGACAACTTCGCCCCGGAGACTCCCTTCTTTTTATCATTTACCTTAACCAATAAAAACGGAATATGGATGTACATGGTAAGGATGGATGAACTGAGAGTCGCACAACTAATGCGGCTTGAACCACGGGCCAAGGTACTGGCAAGCAAATGCGCATACTACCCCGCCACTACAACATCCCCCACAGGAAGTGACCTCTACTAGGTCACGTATCCCACAATTCTTAGCCCTCGGACGGAAGCCACAATCAAAGACAGTTGACACGTCACCCATACTGATTCCCCTGGCCACTTCGCGACAACTCCATCCGGGTAAAAATCCGCAACTATCCGAGTTATCCATCTTCATTAATCGCCACTTTCCATTTCACAGGACCCAGTGATGTAACCCCAAACCAAACACTGACGTCTGGCCTGGTTCGTGACCTTGTATTTATTAATCAGCCTGATGAGGTCACGTGAACAACGCCCACAGGTAATCCGGGTACTATCCTCCGGGGCGTGCTCCTCGGCTGGAGTTTTTCTGAGTTAAGACCCCAATCAAAGGCACAAATCTGCGAGGTCTTAAATAAAAGACCAGAAGGCGAGTCTGTGGAGGCAATATGATCAAGCGTTCATGAAGAAGAAAAAAGAGAAAGTTTAAAAAGTTAGTTGCATATCCTTTACAGTATGTTACAGTCAACTACAGCATTTTTTGCTGTTTCTAATTTCTGGGTACCAGCTCCGTGGCCGAGGGGTTAGCAGCTTTCTCCGCTAACCCCGAATACTCTCGTCACGTGACGCGACGAGAATTAGCAGTGGTTCGAATCGCAAAAGTGACTTATGAGTATGGAGCCGGTCGCTCAGAAAGTCGTGGCGTGCTGATGAGCGTAATCTAGCCTAGGAATCAACATACAGCTGAAAGATGCTGGTGTTGACCGCAATATCCTGAAACAGGATGGAAACGCGGAAACAAAAAAAAAAAAAAATTTCTGGGTAAGTGTACTTTCAGTAGTTTGCCATTGCTTTCGGATCGACCGGAAATGCATACCTTTGCATGGAACCAACACAATACGGTCTGCTTCCAAATCGCCCAGAGCTGTGTCTGGAACGCGGTATGGAGGATTACGAATTAAAGAGAACGAACAAACGACCAAACTTTATTTTCAAAGGGTTAATAATTGGGCACGCAGGCCCGTCTAACATTCTGCACTTCAATCACTCGTTCACTCGTTCGTTCACTCTCTTTCATACATTATTTCATCCACACATCATTCGAGGTTAACAGAGAACAACAACAATATAAAAGATATGCATTATAAAGGCATGGGAGAAATGCAAAAATCACTACTACATGACTCACTAAAATTAATGAATGATGTGGCAGTTGTTATTAGCTGTGGGGAATATACTGGTCTACCAAAAGGGGACTGGCTGTTATACTATGGTTTTCTTCTTCTTCTTCTTCTTCTTCTTCTTCTTCTTCTTCTTCTTCTTCTTCTTCTTCTTCTTCTTCTTCTTCTTCTTCTTCTTCTTCTTCTTCTTCTTCTTCTTCTTCTTCTTCTTCTTCTTCTTCTTCTTCTTCTTCTTGATGTTTAGTCCATAACAAGGAAACAGAGTCGTAACTTAGAAATATATATATATATATATATATATATATATATATATATATATATATATATGTATATATATATATATATATATATTCTTCTTCTTCTTCTTCTTCTTATTATTATTATTATTATTATTATTATTATTATTATTATTATTATTATTATTATTATTATTATTAAGAGGGAAAGTAATCTGTAATGAGATTGTGTTCGAATAATTGCGAGTATATGTATAGGGATAGATAATGTCTTGGATTTCTTGTGGAAGATTGTTCCACGTCTGAGCTGCGGAGTACACTAAGCTTGTTTTGTGTAAGTCTGTCCTAGGCTTCGGGATGTGTAATATATTTAGTCGTTTACTGTGTCTTGCATTATACTTAACATTGGCCAAACGTAATTTGGGTCATTCCGATGTAGGATTTTGTGAATTAGTTTGGCCCTGTTGAAAAGTAGGCATTTGCTGTAGTAACTGAAGGTGTTTATGTAGGCTAGGATTGTCGGCTACGTGTTTAGTTAGTTAGTTAGTTAGTTAGTCTTTCCTCTTGAGCCTAAGGCGGCGCATAGGGCAGAAGTCCTGTCTCTCCATGCTTGGCGGTTCGCTGCTACCTGTTGTAGATCTTGGATATTTACTTGGCCATTGAATGAGCCTTCTCTAATGATGGTTCTACGCAGGGTCTCTCTTGGTCTTCCCCGTTTTCTTTTCCCTACTGGTGACCATATGAGGGCTTGATAGGGGAGTCTTGACTTGTCCATTCTGAGTACATTGCCGATGTAGTTCCAACGGCGTCTTCTTATGAAATTGGATACTGTATCTTGCTTAGTCTCTTGTCTTATTTGCGAATTGGTTCTGAAGTCTGTCCAGTGGATGTTTAGAAGTCTTCTAAGACATTTGTTCTCAAAATTGTCTAATTTTTTATCTAAAGCTACCGTTGATTTCCAACTTTCACATCCATACGTTAACACTGGAATCACACAAGAGTTGAAGATTTTAAGTTGTGTGTGTTTGCTGAGTGTCTTTGACTTCCAGATGTTTGACAGTTTATTGAAGGCACTAGATGCCAGTGCGATTCTAGATGATATTTCTGGTGTTGAGTCCCCTGTAGATGTCATTTTGCTTCCTAGGTATGTAAAGCTGTTGACTTTTTCAAGAACGTAGCTGTTCAATTTGGTGTCATCTGAACTGTTGGTAAGATCAATAGTCTTTGTTTTTGTGGTGTTAATTTGGAGACCAGTTTGCCCTGAAACATTTTGGAGGTGGTTTATTTTCTCTTGGGCATCCGGGTGTGTTGAACTCAAAAGCACTATGTCGTCGGCAAAGTCCAGGTCTTCTAGAATTTTGTCAACCCAATGGATACCCATATTTGTGTTGTTTGTGCATTTGCGCATGACCCAGTCGATAGCTATTCCAAAAAGCATCGGTGATAAGACACAACCCTGTTTCACTCCTGTTTCGACTGAGAACCAGTCAGAGTTGCCTGTTTCTGTTCTTACGCAGCAACGTGTTTCTTTGTAGAAAGATTTTATGACGTTGGTATATTTGGTAGGAAAACCATAGATGTTAAGTAGATTCCAAAGTGAAGGACGGTGGGGTGGATACTGTCGAAGGCTTTTTGAAAGTCGACAAAGTTGGTGATTAATTTCGACTGGAATTCTACGGAGTCTTCAATGATTCGGCTACGTGTTTACTATAAATTAAACTCATAGCCCATTTCTGGAGTGAGTCAAGCCGCTTGGCGATTGAATTGGAACAACCGTCTCAGATTGTAGAGCAGTAGTCAAAATGTGTTTGTATCTGTGTTTGTGTTTGTGTGTGTGTGTGTGTGTGTGTGTGTGTGTGTGTGAGAGAGAGAGAGAGAGAGAGAGAGAGAGAGGGGGGGGGAGAGAGAGAACGAGAAAGACAGACAGACAGACAGAAAGAAAGAAAGACAGACTGACAGACAGACAGACAGACAGACAGACAGACAGACAGACAGACAGACAGACAGACAGACAGACAGACAGACAGACAGACAGACAGACGGTTTTAAATGTAAGATGATCGTCTTCATTGCAACTGGGTTTATCACATATGGGTCTTTCAGCATAACGGCCTGCTGAAAGAGCCGCAGAAAGCAAGAAATCCGTAGCTCCAGCGACGACCCTCATGAGTCTCTAAGGAAACTGCTATCGTGAACTGAATGACGTAACCCGGAATCGAACCAGTTCAATGCAGCTGGTTTGGGAGGACTGATAAAACAATGGGATAAGTGCATCAATGTTGTTGGAAATTATGTTGAGAAATAAAGGGACAATGTATGTATAAAAATAAACGGTTTCAAGTTGTTATCATGTGTAGTTATTTTGCTACAGCCATTTGTGACTTACTTATTAACTTTCCTCGTAACTGTGTGTGTGTGTGTGTGTGTGTGTGTGTGTGTGTGTGTGTGTGTGAGAGAGAGAGAGAGTGAGAGAGAGAGAGAACTAACCAACCAACCAACCAACCAACCATCCAACCAACCAACCAACCAAACAACAAACCAACCAACCAACCAACTAACTAACTAACTAACTAACCAACCAACTAACTAACTAACTAACCAACCAACCAACTAACTAACTAACTAACTAACTAACTAACCAACCAACCAACCAACCAACCAACTAACCAACCAACCAACCAACCAACCAACCAACTAACTAACTAACTAACTAACAAATAAACTAACTAACTAACTAACTAACTAACAAACAAACTAACTAACTAACTAACTAACTAACTAACAAACTAACTAACTAACTAACTACACTACTAACTAACTAACTAACTATCTAACTAACTAACTATCATACTAACTAACTAACTAACTAACTAACTATCTAACTAACTAACTAACTAACTACTAACTTACTAACTAACTAACTAACTAACTAACTATCTAACTAACTAACTAACTATCTATCTAACTAACTAACTAACTAACTAACTATCTAACTAACTATCTAACTAACTATCTAACTAACTAACTATCTAACTAACTATCTAACTAACTAACTAACTATCTAACTAACTATCTAACTAACTAACTAACTAACTAACTAACTAACTAACTATCTAACTAACTATCTAATTAACTAACTAACTATCTAACTAACTATCTAACTAACTAACTAACTATCTAACTAACTAACTATCTAACTAACTAACTAACTAACTATCTAACTAACTAACTAACTATCTAACTAACTAACTAACTATCTAACTAACCAACTAACTAACTATCTAACTAACTAACTAACTAACTATCTAACTAACCAACTAACTAACTAACTAACTAACTAACTATCTAACTAACTAACTATTGTGAACACCTGTTCGTATTAATGTCTGTCGAGATGACAGAGCGGCCAGCCTGGTCACTTGTAGCCAGAAGTGATATATTTGACCATGACAGCAAATTACTGATGACCATAAGCTTCATGTCCGCCAGCTTGACCAGTGAATCTACTGTTAACATTTAATGCGACTGTCTGTTTGATTGTATCCAATGAATGTCTGAAAACCGAAAAATAAAATGCTATTGAGCTTGTCCTACAAGAAACATAATAAAACCGTAAATTGATTAGAGAAATGAGACGTAGACAGTTAACATTTTATGGACACGTAATGATAAGATATATATGAGACAACTTGGGGACAACTGGCAAGAACTAGAGGAAGGCAGACATTAAATACGTGGATGGCTGGGCCACGTGGTATGGTCGAGACCATAACACGGAGCTGATCCACGACTCCGGTGATCATGTGAGATGGCGAAGCATGACCGCCCACACTTATCCGCATGGCTTATGATAATAATGATGAATGTCTAAACATTGGAAACAAATATTAATTATAGAATTTTTCTTTTCGCGTTTACTTGGTTATACATTTTAAATGTAGTATTGCCAAAGTCAGGAAAAGACTGACCACCTAATCCTCATTGCTCTCTGGCCTACAGATGGGATAGCTCTATCACATCACAGACTCATAGTAGGATAACCAATCGATCAATCAAGTGCCGTCTCCACACTCCTCGCTTGCCTTTTTACATTCAAACAAAAACATATAAATACAGAGGTTCTAGAAACACTGGGGATGAAAAGAGAGATGATGAAAGAAATAGAAAAAAGGTAAGCGAAATA
>OY992876.1:91785938-91820938 GCA_963921405.1 Cepaea hortensis | reverse complement strand
CAACTTCTGAAGAATTTGAAATCAAGAGTGGAGTTAAGCAAAGTTGTGTACTAGCTCCCACCCTCTTTGGAATATACTTTTCACTTCTACTGAAATATGCCTTTCGTGATCAGGATGGTGGTATATACATTCACTCACGCTCAGATGGCGGCCTTTACAATGCTCAAAGATTGAAGGCCAAGACCAAAATTAGGAGGGTACTGATCAGAGAGTTGCTTTTTGCAGATGATGCTGCAGTTACGACCCACTCTGAGGAAGAATTGCAATGTCTACTATCTGCATTCTCCAATGCTTGTTCTGAATTTGGTTTAACAATTAGCAAAAAGAAGACAGATTATGTCACAAGGTGCACATGGGGTACCATCAATCTTTATTGACGACTCCGAACTAGAGATGGTAGACCATTTTACATATCTAGGATCAGTGGTAAATAGCAAATTATCCCTAGATCAGGAAATCAACATCCGGATTGGTAAGGCAGCAACAACAATGAACAGGTTAACAAAAAGAGTCTGGGAGAACAGGAAGCTTACTGCAAAAACAAAAGGCCCTGTCTATCAAGCCTGTGTCCTTAGTACTCTTTATGGTTGGCAGTGAAACCAAGAGAAACATTTAAACAGCTTTCATATGCGGTGTCTGCGAAGAATTCTTGGTATTAAGTGGCAAGACAAAATCACAAATACTGAAGTATTGGAAAGATCAGGTTGTGTGACGATTTATTCCATGCTCAGTCTTCGTAGACTTAGATGGATAGGACATCTTAGGAGGATGGACATCTTTTTTGGTGAATTACAGATGGGTAAGAGATCTCAGTGTCGGCCTCTACTACGATACAAAGATGTGTGTAAGCGGGACATGATTGATACAGGCATTGATAATGCACATTGGGAGCAAGTCGCCGCTGAACGTGTTGCATGGAGGGCAAACATCAGAAATGGAATACAGACAAAGGAGAAAATTATTGCAGATAAGTCACACACCGAGCGTTTGAGATGTAAGATGGTGCAAATGACCACGTGTTCACTAGCACCCACTGTGAACGGACATTTACAGCGCAAACTGGCCTTATCAGTCACATGCGCTACCGCCATAGGTAAAAGTTATTATGGCCTTTTTAAAGCACAAACTATTGTCTGTCAAGACGGCAAGGTGCCAATGAAATGATATCTGATCTATATTTCTGTCATTTCTTCTGTAATTTCTAGATAATACCCGTGAATAGACGCGTCATCGTAAGTCGACTGCCTCGGTGGGACTCGGATCTTGTGTGTTCCAAGCTCCCTTTTTGGGAAAGGGGGATCGACTTAAGAAAGTGGAGAATTAGAGATGGAAGGGCATTTGGGGAGTTGCAGAAGATAGGAGGTGATAGGATGTGATAAGAGGAGAAAGCAGGAAATAGTAGGAGAGGCAGGAGATAGGAGGTGATAGGAGGTGACATGGGTGATAGGAGGTGATAGGGGAAGATAGCAGAAGATAACAGCAGATAAGAGAAGATGGTAGGAGATGGCGGGAGATAGCAGAAGATAACCGGAGATAGGAGGAGAGGCAGGAGATTGGAGGATATAGGGGGAGAAAGCAGAAGATAGTAAGAGATAGGAGGAGAGGCAGGAGATGGGAGGATATAGGGGGAGATAGCAGAAGATAGCATGAGATAAGAGGAGAGCAGGAGATAGGAGGATATAGAGGGAGATAGCAGAAGATAGCAGTAGATAGGAGAATATAGGGGAAGATAGCGGCAGATTAGTAGGAGATGAGGATATAGGGAGAGAGAGCAGAAAATAGCAGGAGGAAGGGGGATAAGGGGGGAGATAGATAGCAGTAGATAGGAGAATATAGGGGAAGATAGCAGCAGATAGTAGGAGATAGGAGGATATAGGGAGAGAGAGAGCAGAAAATAGCAGGAGGTATGAGGATATGGGTGAAGATAGCAGAAGATATCAGGAGATAGGGGGAGATAGCAGAAGATAGAAGGAGATAAGAGGCGAGGCAAGAGATAGGAGATTATAGGGGGGGGGGGATAGCAGAGGATAGCAGGAGATGGGAGGTGAGGCAGAAATAAGAGGATATAGGGGGAGATAGTAGGAGGTAAGGGGATATGGGGGGAGGGGGAAGAGAACAGAAAATAACAGGCGATATGAGGAAATAGAGGGAGATAGCAGAAGATAGCATGAGATCGGAAGATATAGGGCGAGATAGCGGAAGATAGCAGGAGACAGGAGGATATAGGGGGAGATAGTGGAAGATAGTAGGAGATAGGAGGAGATAGGGTGAGATAGCAGGAGATAGCACGAGATAGGAGGATAGGCAGGAGATAGGAGGGTACAAGGGGAGATAGCAGAAGATAGCAGGAAATGGGATGAGAGGCAGGGGATGGGGGGATATAGGGGGGGGGAATATCAGAAGATACCAGGAGATTGGAGGAGAGGCAGGAGATAGGAGGATATAAGGGGAGATAGCAGGAGACCAGCACAAGAAGAAGAATAGGACGAAGGGGGAGGAGGAACAGAAGAAGAGGAAGAAGAAGAAGAAGAAGAAGAAGAAGAAGAAGAGAAAGAAGAAGAAAGAAGAAGAAGAAGAAGAAGAAGAAGAAGAAGAAGAAAGAAGAAGAAGAAGAAGAAGAAGAAGAAGAAGAAGAAGAAGAAGAAGAAGAAGAAGAAGAAGAAGAAGAAGAAGAAGAAGAAGAAAAGAAGAAGAAGAAGAAGAAGAAGAAGAAGAAGAAGAAGAAGAAGAAGAAGAAGAAGAAGAAAGAAGAAGAAGAAGGAAAAAAGGAGGAGGAGAAAGAAGAGGAGGAAGGTAAGGAGGGGAGGAGAAAGGTAATTAGTAGTAGTAGTAGTAGTAGTAGTAGTAGTAGTAGTAGTAGTAGTAGTAGTAGTAGTAGTAGTAGTAGTAGTAGTAGTAGTAGTAGTAGTAGTAGTAGTAGTAGTAGTAGTAGTAGTAGTAGTAGTAGTAGTAGTAAGAAAGAAGAAAGAAAGAAGAAGAAGAAGAAGAAGAAGAAGAAGAAGAAGAAGAAGAAGAAGAAGAAGA
Organism: Cepaea hortensis; assembly: GCA_963921405.1. Taxonomy (NCBI): domain Eukaryota; kingdom Metazoa; phylum Mollusca; class Gastropoda; order Stylommatophora; family Helicidae; genus Cepaea; species Cepaea hortensis. The sequence continues at coordinate 91,817,914 of OY992876.1, read as the reverse complement.
AGAAGAAGAAGAAGAAGAAGAAGAAGAAGAAGAAGAAGAAGAAGAAGAAGGAGGAGGAGGAATGGGAAATACCAAAACCGCCTGCTGAATACACCAGTGCTCTTTCCATTTACCACCCATTCCCCATGGTCTAACATTGTAGAACGCATGAGCCGACTCCGCCTGTGCTCAACCGCTGTCCACTTCACACCTTCTGTCTTGTCCCCGCTGAAAGACACGACAAGTACACCTGACAAGCGGTGACCACTCCACTAAGTGGCCATTGTGTAACGAACTCCACGTCCAACGGAATATTCCATCTTCATTTCCATTACAAAGGATGGTGTTGTGAACGGAGTCATCCCTCCAGATGCATACACGATGACGAAGAATTATGTTTTCCTTTTGGGTGATTCTCTGATGGTCTTTCTGCCAGCGAGCCATTACTTTATTTCTGAAATCTGTGTTTTATTCGGCTCTCACCGCGGTCCATCGATGACAAATCTGTGTTTCTGGCCACATATCCGGTGTGATGGCTGTTTAGTTACGGCCCAGCCCCTGAAAACGATGTGGACTTTCAGCGAGAATCTTCCATAAACACAATGACTCTGTTTGGAGATTAGCCCCAACAAAAGGAACTCAAACTCGTTGTACCGCCCGCGCAAGAAAACACGGCCTACCCTGTCCGGCCATTAATCTGGAGGTTGGCACACGTTGTTAAAGCCAAGGTTTGAATGACAGAAAATGTTTGCCTAACACATTAAAAGACACTAATTTTTTTGCTCAGTGCTTCAGATGGTATTGTCTCCCTTAGTGGCTCTCAAAGCTGAATTGTTGCCCTTGGTGTGACTAGCATCTGCAATGCAGAAAATACATCAGGAATCATGTCAAAACTCCTTGAAATAGGAAACTATTTATAGCTTCTCAAACAGGAACATTCAGTTTAGGGTCAAGAAACTCCCTTTCTCCCCTTGTCTCTTCTCCCCTTGGGTAAGTTATCACCTTTTTTATGATAAGACGAACAATCTCCATCTAATTATCATTCACAAGCCTTCTATCTGCGGCCCCTTTTGCTAAGCGTGTGACACAGGTCAGGATGGCTTCGGTGTTGACTTCTCGTTTAGAAAGCAATGGCAAACTACTGAAGGTAAAATTGCCTAGCTAATTAACCTAGGATTGGTAGCGACGTCCTGTTAAGATTATTTTATTAATATGGAAGGGTGAATTGTGGGAATCAGCGGTGAGATGTGTGAATCAGTGGTGAATTGTGTGAATCAGAGGTGCATTGTGTGAATCAGTTATGAATTGTGTGAATCAGCTGTGAATTGTGTGAATCAGTGGTGAAATATCGAATGAGTGAGTCGCAGGTACAATGTTTTGATGGTGAATTGTATGAATCGATGGTGAAAGATCGAATGAGTGGGTCATGGATACAATATTTTAATGGTGAAATATATGAATCAGTGGTGAAAGATCAAATCAGTGAGTCATAGATACAATGTTTCAATGGTGAGTTGTATGAATCAGTGGTGACAGATGGAATCAGTGAGTCATAGATACAATGTTTTAATGGCTAGTTGTATAAATCAGTGGTGAAAGATAAAATAAGTGAGTCATGGATACAATGTTTCAATTGTGAATTGTATGAATCAGTGGTGAAAGATCAAATGAGTGAGTCATAAATACAATATTTTAGTGGTGAATTGTATGAATAAGTGGTGACATATCGAATCAGTAAGTCATAGATACAGTGTTTTAATGGCAAGTTGTATAAATCAGTGGTGAAAGATAAGATAAGTGAGTCATGGATACAATGTTTTAGTGGTGAGTTGTATGAATAAGTGGTGACAGATCGAATCAGTGAGTCATAGATACAATGTTTTAATGGTGAGTTGTATGAATCATTGGTGAAAGATCGAATGAGGTGAGTCGTAGATACAATGTTTTAGTGGTGAGTTGTATGAATAAGTGGTGACAGATCGAATCAGTGAGTCATAGATACAATGTTTTAATGGTGAGTTGTATGAATTAGTGGTGAAATATCGAATGAGGTGAGTCGTAGATACAATGTTTTAGTGGTGAGTTGTATGAATCAGTGGTAAAAGATCGAATGAGTGTGTCGTGGATACAATGTTTCAGTGGTGAGTTGTATGAATCAGTGGTGAAAGATGGAATCAGTGAGTGATCTACCTCATCTCATCTCATCTCATCATATTCCTCTTGTACCTTGCGGTGTCGAGGTGAAGAATAAGCAGCAGGAGAGTGCCCGCTTATGGGCTTCATGTATCGATATTTCCATGGACAATGTTATTCCCTGCGTCCATAGTTTACGTGGTCGGCCTCTTCCTCTGCGTCCCTCTGGTCTGTACATCATTGCTTGTTGTGGTATACTGCTAGTTGGTAACCTAATTGCATGGCCAAACCATTTGACTTGCTGACTTCTAATAAAATCTAGTGCAGCTATAACCCCCACTTTAGTCCTGATTTCTTCATTTCTGATCTTATCTCTTCTTGATACATTGGGTATTCTTCTCAGGAATCTTATTTCTGTTGTTGTGATTTTTCTTTTCTCTTTTCTTTTGGGTTATTGTCCAGGTTTGGCATTGGTAACATAGAGTTGGTAGAAAGATTGTGTTGTAAAGTGCTTTCTTAGTAGTTATTCATACATGTTTGAGCTTTAGTATTGGAGTCATCTATAAAATGTCTTAATGGTGAGTTGTATGAATCAGTGGTGAAAGATGGAATCAGTGATTCGTCTACAAAATGTCTTAATTGTTAATTATAGATAATAGTATCTAAGACAACTGGTAAGATATGCTGTCTTTTATTTCAGGCGCCTGGTCGGGATCAGGCGTTGGCGATCAAGACGTTCGCATCCAATTAATTAGTTAGTTAGTCAGTCAGTCAGTTAGTCAGTCACATAGTTAGTTAGTTAGTTAGTTAGTTAGTTAGTTAGTTAGTTAGTAAGTTAGTTGGTTGGTTGGTTGGTTAGTTAGTCGCGGTTCCAACTTCACGTCAACGGGTCGTCCCAATAATGCTCCGTTCCTGTGCAAGTGAATATCACAGAAAAAGTTCCTCACTGTCCCAAGTGAAAATTGGAAGAGACAGGAGTCTCGGAAAACAGCCCGCACAAGCATACTATGCATACGACCGATGCCAGAATGCCATCACAAAAGTCCCCCAAGAAATATACAGTCCATCGTCGACGGAATCGGCAGTCACTAGAAAACCAGAAGCCACCCATTACTACATTGGTAAGTAGGTAGATAGGTAGGTAGGCAAGTAGGCAGGTAGTTAGGTAGGAACGAACGAACGAACTTCATTTTAAAAGGGTGACAAATTGGGCACGCAGGCCCGTCTTACATTCGGCCATTTCGATCACTCATCTTTCATTCATCAAATGTGCATGTTACATTTACATAGGAATAAAAAACATTGTCAAATTGATTTTGTAAGCATAAACTGTAGGTAGGTAGGTAGGTAGGTAGGTAGGTAGGTAGGTAGGTAGTGAGTTAGGTACTCGAGGTTCCAGCTTCATGGCAACAGGTCTTCCCCATTATGCTCCGTTCCTGTGCCAGTGAATATCACACAAAATGCTCCCCACTGTCCAATGTGAAAAGTGGAACAGACAGGAGTCTCTGCAATCCAACAGCCCGCACAGGTACACTGTGCATAATGCCGCCGACAGAATGCCAACACAAAAGTCATCCACGAAAACCGCAGTCCATCGTCGAAGGAATCGGCAGTCACCAGAAAGACCTCATTGACCCGGGTTTTCTCACATGGCTCTGTCTCTATCCGCAGGGCGACCCGCTGAAAGCGTCGCATACAGCACAAATTCCATAGCTCCAGCACCGACTCCCAGGAGTCTCCTGAAAAATGCACTCGTGAACCGAAAAGGCAAATCAGTCTATTCAGCAACAGCCGGTAGTCATTTCTCCGAACATGCAGTTCACTGTACAAACAAAAGCGGGCATGTAAAAGAATTCCACGTGAATAACACAGATCACAGAGTCGCGCCACACACTCACTTAGTAGCAGGGCGACGGAACAAGATATTACCAGTCCATCATGAGGAAAATGCGAATGCAAACCGCAGCCACAAGGATAAATACTCCACATGCGGTAGCGCTTCAATGCCTAACCAGCATGCTGGGGACCGGAAGGTAGGTAGGTAGGTAGGTAGGTTGGTAGGTAGGTAGGTAGGTAGGTAGATAGGTAGGTAGGTAGGTAAGTCCAGTGGTTCATGTCTGCTTTAGGGGAAATTTTGAAAATTGACCTACTCGGGGGACAAACAGCACAGGCATGTCGTGATTGTAACGGACTCACAAAGTATGATGAGAAAGATGAAGACAGGCATGTCCTGGTTGTGACAAACTCACAAAGGTTGATGAGAGAGGTGAAGACAGGATGTCGCATACGTCATCAGCCATCACCATTATTCCTAGAAACGGATAAAAACGGTCTGGGCAGGCGTTCCTTATAAGGCAATGTTGAAGGGAATAAGACTATTGGGTGACATGATCCCGGCCTGGTCAGCTGGAAAACTGCCGGAGAAAGTGGTTTCACTTGTCGGAAAGATGTCAGTCTAGCAAAACCCTCCACTTAAACTTGGGAGGTATCCTAGTGCCTAATCTCGCCCTCTGCACCACCGGTAAGCTTGTGAATTCATTTTTAATGCTAAAATGTGCCTCTAGATGTTTATATGAGACATGTATGATGCATTTTATATGTGGATTGTTAAATTAAAAGATCAGTGCCTCATTTAGAGGATAGTCGGACATGTTTGCCCTTTGCAGAAATAACATGCCTATTCCACTGAAAGTTTTGCCATGTTTAGCGTTTCACCGGCTATGAGTAGTTTTTCAGTATGCATGAGAACGTTATCTCATGCACAGTGCATATTTGCACTTTCCGGTGGTTGTGAGACCGTTCCCTAGGTACGCACATTATTGCACAATCTTCCTCCACGTGTGAAAGGTTCTCGAGAGTATGTGTTTACAATTCCTGGGTTTAGATTGTGTCATTAACGTGTGATATTTTCCATGAATATATAGAGATGATTAGAGGGAAGAGCATGTTATCCCCATGAGATTTATTGCTTAGTAAGGGGGATGGCTAGAAACACCATATGCCCATCTGTCTGCAGGAAGTGCCATAACCGCCAGCATGACACAATAAATGGTGACAGCTTAGAGGAACATGTTATGTTCAGGGACTTGCTAAAAGCGTTTTATAAATGCCATAATGCAATTAGTTTCTGAAGTAGGCACTTCTTATTCATGATGCATTGAGTGAGCTTTGGAAACAGCGTTTCTAAACACCCCCGGCTCCTAAGAGTCAGGTGAGGGAAGAACGATGTATTGGTGTTCGAATTGTCGCTCTTGCTTTGATGTATATCTATTAGATAGCTCTCGTGGTAATTCATGTTATGATCATAGTTGTTTTCTCATTTGTGTGTGTCTTACATTATACATGTAGATTTAGGATTGTGTATTTAACTGCTGGGGAAAAATTAATTTTGTCCTGTGGTACTAGACAGGTGAATTGATAATGATAGTGATGGGGATGGTTTTGTGAACCTATTCTTACAGGGATGGATACTCCAAATCAATAACAAAACGCCTGTATTCACTCCAGAAAAGGGCAGTGCGTTTAATCAATGGTGATAAGCTTACAGACAATTCTAACCTACATGAACGTCTTCAGTTACAGCCTCTCCACAAACGCCTACTGTTTGATAAGGCGAAACTAATTCACAAAATCTTATTTCAAAATGCTCCAAGCTACCTTTGGCCATTGTTTAAAAATAACGCAAGACATAGCGAACGACTAAATATACTTCATGTCCCTAAACCTAGTAAGACTTATTTAAAACAAGCTTAGCATACTCTGCCACTCAGTTGTGGAACAATTGTCCACAAGAAATCAAAGACACCACCAATCATTATACATATAGTCGCAACCTGTTTGAACACTAGCTCGGGACAGACTACATACCCCTATTCAAAATAAAAAAAAATAAAAACGACAACAAAGACAATAATAATGGTAAATTATCTCGAACGACAACTAGCCAAAAAACATTCCCTATGTATGGCACGTTACACCTACCTTGGGTATTTATAATGCCCATGTTAAACTTTGCCTCCGTGAGTCATGTATGTTGATTATTTGTCATGCGTTTTAATGCTTATTGTTCTTTTGTTGTCAAAGATTTGCTTCTTAAGAGATGTTGAATGAAAGAATGTATGAGAGGAAGTGGAAAAGAAGGGAAGAATGTCAGACGGGCCTACGTGCCCAATTCTAAACCCTTTGAAAATAAAGATTTTCGTTCGTTCGTTCGTTCGTAAGGGGAATACAGACAGGGCTTTGCTTTATAGACATGGGAGGATCATATGTATCCTGATGACTTTGTCTCAATATGCTTTATGTCACCCTGCCTTTGTCTTATTGTGATGCCTATGTCACACCAAGATGACTGTGTTTTAATTGGATGACCTCGTCTCAGCTGAGGCACCTGTCTCAACAGGAGGACTGTATCACAACCACATACCTGTATCACAACCTGCTTTTGTTCCAAAGAAATTCTGTCACAACAGGACAACTTCGTCTCATATCTATGACCTTATCTTGTTTTGCTGTCCTGGTTTGGTAGAAGTTTATATCACTGTAATATTATAACCTCAAGAGAGAGAGAGAGAGAGAGAGAGAGAGAGAGAGAGAGAGAGAGAGAGAGAGAGAGAGAGAGAGGGGGGGGAGGGGGGTGCAGGTGTTGATGTTTGTTTTGTACTGACATTTGATTTTATGCAAATTTATAAAGTAGGGATTTTGCATTTGTTTGTCAGCAGGGGGCTGGATGGTGGAATTGCCTGAAGCTCATGATACCTAGCCTTATTGTCTTGTCAACAGTGGGCTGATGAACAGTTGGAAGCCTGGAACCTGACTGGTAGGAGGGCCTCCATTTCTCTCATGACACAAGAAGAGTGCTGATTTTAATGAAATGACCCCCACCTCATGGTCACTCAGCATATGTCTGACAGCCCAACATCTTATCATCTGTCGTACAGCGTACGAATGGAGGAACATCATGAAGCATCGGACCAATGAGGGAAGTTAAAGGATGTGATACTCAAATATTACCCTGAACACCAGGGACAATGAACATCATGGTATATGAGTTAGGAAAATCACCAAGTAATGGCTTCAGGATCAGTTACCTGTTGCCAAGTTTGATTGCCCTATCTCCAAACCCCTAGGCGAAATACCAGGATAGGTAGCCCCAGGTGCTCACCTGCCAGTTTACCTCCATACCCTTAGGCGGGTACCAGGATAGGTAACCCCTTAGTGTTCAACTGCCAGTTACAGACAACAAATTCCAAGAGAATGAACAAGAGTTGGTTAAAACACCAAGAGGTTGATTACAGTGATTATGGAGTGGAGAATTATGTTCAGTTTCCTGGAAAATGTATCTGCATGATTGAAGGATGTGCTTGCACTACTGAAGGATCTGTATGCCAGGTTGGAAGATTTATATCCACAGCTGGTCTGGTTCGCAAGATTAGATCCACGTCTAGCGTTCGTTGTCTCGGATGGCTGTGTGAGGTGCACCAAAATGGGATCTTCCCAGCCAACGTGAGTTAGCGAGGCAGGCGTTTCGAGAATGTAACCGCATCGTGCAGCCAGGGTCGTGGTTTGAGCGGGCAAAAGAGCAAAATTTGTACGACCGTTCGACACTGTCTCGATAAGCGCCCACTCTCTCTCTCTCTCTCTCTCTCTCTCTCTCTCTCTCTCTCTCTCTCTCTCTCTCTCTCTCTCTCTCTCTCTCGATGAGTAGTGGGCCTCCAGTCAGTAAACTGATATAGCTTTTCGACCAGTCCTGCCGGCGTAGCTAGAAAGCTCGTCGGTAGGCGTCCAGTGGTTTTGCATGTATCACCTTGTACAGGGAGGGCGCGCTTTAGCGATGCTACTCTGGGCTTGCGTGTGCGTGCATAGTCTGTCCTGCCAGCAGTCATATTCATTGCGAACTGCTGAGGCTCGGCCATAAATCGGCAGATTTGTTCGCAACTTAGACGAACAATATCTTCTGTGGTAGAATCTCGCTAATCGCATGTGTGTGTGGTCTGTTCTGGGGGACAGTCCGTCTATCCGAAGGATATCTGGTTGATCCTATCAGTAGACATACGCTCATTCGCTTGTCGCTACGCTTGTCTTAAAACTGAAAATTAAAGGAATTGACGGAAGAGCTGTTTGCACGAGGCTCTCGAGAGCCAATATATACAGGGATAACTGGCCGTGGCAGCCTAACGTCCACTGCATCTGCGTCCGTCTCCAGTCGTCTTGCCATGCTCGCCACTGGAACCAGATGGACGCAGACGAGAGAGTGAGGTCGATGGAGTTGCGCGACCACTACCTCGCTATAATCCAAACTAAAGCGCAAGTAATTCGTTCTTCATCAAATCAAAGATACAATGAATGAATGGTCCTCATCATTCTTGATGGACGAACATCCATACTCAGAGAGTGGTACCAGAACTTTTCATATTTCACAATGAAGCAAATAGCAGGGTTGAGCCTAGATTTTTGACAGTGCTGTTGACTCTCCCTAAACCAAATCATTGATGGAATGGGGATATGTCACAGAAGAAACAGATTCTCAGTGCATGTTAAGAGGACATACTATTTAGATAAGACTCTGTTGGTCAATATATATATATATATATATATATATATATATATATATATATATATATATATATATATATATATATATATTATATATATATATATATATATATATATATATATATATATATATATATATATATATATATATATTCAAATCCATCTGCATATGGGTAATACCATATATATATATATATATATATATATATAAATGGTAATATATGCGGTGTCTGCGAAGAATTCTTGGTATTAAGTGGCAAGACAAAATCACAAATACTGAAGTATTGGAAAGATCAGGTTGTGTGACAGTTTATTCCATGCTCAGTCTTCGTAGACTTAGATGGATAGGACATCTTAGGCGGATGGATGATGGTAGAATACCAAAGGATATCTTTTTTGGTGAATTACAGATGGGTAAGAGATCTCAGGGTCGGCCTCTACTACGATACAAAGATGTGTGTAAGCGGGACATGATTGATACAGGCATTGATAATGCACATTGGGAGCAAGTCGCCGCTGAACGTGTTGCATGGAGGGCAAATATCAGAAATGGAATAAAGTCAAAGGAGAAAATTATTGCAGAAAAGTCACACACCAAGCGTTTGAGACGTAAGATGGTGCATGATGGTGGAAGTGGCCACGTGTTCACATGCACCCACTGTGAACGGACATTTACAGCGCAAATTGGCCTTATCAGTCACACTCGCTACCGCCATAGTTAAAAGTTATTATGCCTTTTTAAAGCACAAACTATCGTCTGTCAAGACGGCAAGGTGCCAATGTGTGTGTAAATGGTATTGTCCATATGCAGATGGATTTGAATATGATTAAGTTGATACATTTATGTCATTGGGGATGGTTTGTTTGGGGAAACACCAAATGGTGTACACTTAATACTGTCATTCATGTGGTTGTAATTGATGGAGGGGATTTGATATCCCCATGTCAGACTGGGAAATTTTCCCAACAGCCAAAATTGTTCTCAATACATTGTTCGGTTGAAACCTGGAGTTTGTGTTTATAACTTGTGGAAGTTCTGTTAAAAGTGGTGTTCATATTTGTTATGTAATACTAGGTTACGTAGAGTTCTGATCATGGTGGGAGAGATCATACCCATACCCATAGACCCATAATTCTATACGGAGGGAGTATTCTCCTCTGGGTGTCTATGGTATGATTTCGCTTTCTGAGAGAGGCCCTTCTTACAATCAATCGTGTAGGACTTGAATACATTAGGTTTTATTCTCCACGTTGGGGGGTTTTGGAGCCAGTCATAGGTTTCCTAAAGGTGGGGTGGGGTGGGGGGTGGGGGGAGTGTGGACATGGATTAATATTGATAATAAGCCTGCAAACAAAGCTAAAAGTCTACAAATCAGTTGTATTATCCACACTGCTATATGCTTGTGAAACCCGGACTGTTTATCAGCGACACGCTAGGAAATTAAACCACTTCCACACAGTCTGCCTAAGGAAGCTACTGAAGATTAAATGGCAAACAAAATCCCAGACACTGAAGTCCTAGAAAGAGCGTCCATGCCCAGTATCCACACTTTACTGATGAAGAATCAGATTCGTTGGGCTGGTCACTTGACTCGCATGCCAGATCACAGGCTCCCTAAACTAATTTTTTTACAGCGAATTGCGTTGTGGTAAACGCTCCCACGGTGGCCAGAGGAAGCGCTTTAAAGACACTCTGAAAATCTCTCTGAATGCTTTTGGAATCCATCATGACACCTGGGAGACTGCAGCCAGAGACCGAAATTCGTGGCGTGCATCATTACACAAGGGTGCAGTCATGTGTGAGGCAACCATGACTGCAAGTGCTGTAAAGAAAAGGCAGGACAGAAAAACCACTGCAGGAAATCCTCCTCCAGAAACGTCAAGCATTCTTTGTCTACATTGTCAAAGAACATTTCGAGCCAAAATAGCCTTATCAGCCATCTTAGAACCCACGGCTCCATACTTTCAACCCCACTGGATGAAATGAATGGTCATCATCATTCTTGACGGTCAAACAACAAAACAACAATATTCATAACCTATCCGGGACACCCCTAGTCGTACGATCCGCCATTCTCATTTTACATCTCACACAGGCATGTCGTGATTGTAACGGACTCACAAAGTGTGATGAGTAAAGTGAAGACACGTATGTCATTATTGTAACGGACTCACAAAGTGTGATGAGTAAAGTGAAGACACGTATGTCGTTATTGTAATGGACTCACAAAGTGTGATGAGTAAAGTGAAGACACGTATGACGTTTTTGTAACGGACTCACAAAGTGTGATGACTAAAGTGAAGACACGTATGTCATTATTGAAACGGATTCACAAAGTGGGATGAGTAAAGTGAAGACACGTATGTCGTGATTGTAACGGATTCACAAAGTGTGATGAGTAAAGTGAAGACACGTATGTCGTTATTGTAACGGACTCACAAAGTGTGATGAGTAAAGTGAAGACACGTATGTCGTTATTGAAACGGACTCACAAAGTGTGATGAGTAAAGTGAAGACACGTATGTCGTTATTGAAACGGATTCACAAAGTGTGATGAGTAAAGTGAAGACACGTATGTCGTGATTGTAACGGATTCACAAAGTGTGATGAGTAAAGTGAAGACACGTATATCGTTATTGAAACGGATTCACAAAGTGTGATGAGTAAAGTGAAGACACGTATGTCGTTATTGTAACGGACTCACAAAGTGTGATAGGTAAAGTGAAGACACGTATGTCGTTATTGTAACCGACTCACAAAGTGTGATGACTAAAGTGAAGACGAGTATGTCGTGATTGTAACGGATTCACAAACTATGATGAGAAAGGTGAAGCCAGGCATGTCGTGAATGTGACGGACTCTCAAATTGTCACAAGACAGGTGAAGACACGCATGTCGTGATTATGACGTACTCACACATTAAGTTAAGAGAGGTGAAGATAGGCATGTCGTGAATGCGACGGACTCACAAATTGTCATGAGACAGGTGAAGACATGGATGTCGTGACGGACTCACAAAGTGTCATGAGAAAGTTAAGACACGCATGTCGTGACGGACTCACAAAATGTCATGAGAAAGGTTAAGAGACACATGTCGTGACGGACTCACAAGGTGTCATGAGACAGGTGAAGACATGCATTTCGTGGCGGACTCACAAAGTGTCATGAGAAAGTTAAGACACGCATGTCGTGGCGGACTCACAAAGTGTCATGAGAAAGTAAAGACACGCATCTCGTGACGGACTCACAAAATGTCATGAGAAAGGTTAAGAGACACATGTCGTGACGGATTCACAAGGTGACATGAGACAGGTGAAGACATGCATTTCGTGGCGGACTCACAAAGTGTCATGAGAAAGTTAAGACACGCATGTCGTGACGGACTCACAAAATGTCATGAGAAAGGTTAAGAGACGCATGTCGTGACAGATTCACAAATTGTCATGAGACAGGTGAAGACATGCATTTCGTGACGGACTCACAAAATGTCATGAGAAAGGTTAAGAGACACATGTCGTGACGGACTCACAAGGTGTCATGAGACAGGTGAAGACATGCATTTCGTGGCGGACTCACAAAGTGTCATGAGAAAGTTAAGACACGCATGTCGTGACGGACTCACAAAATGTCATGAGAAAGGTTAAGACACGCATGTCGTGACGGACTCACAAAATGTCATGAGAAAGGTTAAGAGACGCATGTCGTGATTGTGTCGGACACACAAAGTGAGTTCATACTGCCCACACGACCCATCGAATGTCTAGCATATGTTCTATCTGCCTTAAGGCATGTATGTAGGAGATGAGTGTTCAGCTGTTGTACTTTCCGTCTTTTCCTCTACAAACTCAATCACAAATGTAAGGAACACACATACACATACTCATTACATACAGAGATTATAATATTGGGAGGATATGTATGGATGTGAAGCTTGGGCAATGAGTAGACAACCTGAAACATATCTGATGGCTGTGGACATGTGGTTTCTGAGGAGAATGCATAGAATGCCATGGACAGACGGAAAAATCAGTGACCAAGTCCTACAAAAAACAAATGAAAACCGTAAACTGATTGGAGAAATTAAACATAGACAGTCAACATATTTGGTCACGTTAGTAGAAGAAATAAATTGGAGAACCTGGTGACAACTGGCAAGATTGGGGGGGGGGGGGAGAGAGAGAGAGAGAGAGAATAAGTGTAAGGTAGAGAAATACGTACCTGTATGGCTTGGCCACTTGATATGGTCGAGACAAGAACACAAAGCTGATCCACGACTCTAGTGTTCGTGTGAGATGGCGAAACATGCTTATCGGCATGTCACATAATGATGATGATGGTGATGCTGATGATCCATCTGCATATGGGTAATACCATATATATATATATATATATATATATAAATGGTAATATATGCGGTGTCTGCGAAGAATTCTTGGTATTAAGTGGCAAGACAAAATCACAAATACTGAAGTATTGGAAAGATCAGGTTGTGTGACAGTTTATTCCATGCTCAGTCTTCGTAGACTTAGATGGATAGGACATCTTAGGCGGATGGATGATGGTAGAATACCAAAGGATATCTTTTTTGGTGAATTACAGATGGGTAAGAGATCTCAGGGTCGGCCTCTACTACGATACAAAGATGTGTGTAAGCGGGACATGATTGATACAGGCATTGATAATGCACATTGGGAGCAAGTCGCCGCTGAACGTGTTGCATGGAGGGCAAATATCAGAAATGGAATAAAGTCAAAGGAGAAAATTATTGCAGAAAAGTCACACACCAAGCGTTTGAGACGTAAGATGGTGCATGATGGTGGAAGTGGCCACGTGTTCACATGCACCCACTGTGAACGGACATTTACAGCGCAAATTGGCCTTATCAGTCACACTCGCTACCGCCATAGTTAAAAGTTATTATGCCTTTTTAAAGCACAAACTATCGTCTGTCAAGACGGCAAGGTGCCAATGTGTGTGTAAATGGTATTGTCCATATGCAGATGGATTTGAATATGATTAAGTTGATACATTTATGTCATTGGGGATGGTTTGTTTGGGGAAACACCAAATGGTGTACACTTAATACTGTCATTCATGTGGTTGTAATTGATGGAGGGGATTTGATATCCCCATGTCAGACTGGGAAATTTTCCCAACAGCCAAAATTGTTCTCAATACATTGTTCGGTTGAAACCTGGAGTTTGTGTTTATAACTTGTGGAAGTTCTGTTAAAAGTGGTGTTCATATTTGTTATGTAATACTAGGTTACGTAGAGTTCTGATCATGGTGGGAGAGATCATACCCATACCCATAGACCCATAATTCTATACGGAGGGAGTATTCTCCTCTGGGTGTCTATGGTATGATTTCGCTTTCTGAGAGAGGCCCTTCTTACAATCAATCGTGTAGGACTTGAATACATTAGGTTTTATTCTCCACGTTGGGGGGTTTTGGAGCCAGTCATAGGTTTCCTAAAGGTGGGGTGGGGTGGGGGGTGGGGGGAGTGTGGACATGGATTAATATTGATAATAAGCCTGCAAACAAAGCTAAAAGTCTACAAATCAGTTGTATTATCCACACTGCTATATGCTTGTGAAACCCGGACTGTTTATCAGCGACACGCTAGGAAATTAAACCACTTCCACACAGTCTGCCTAAGGAAGCTACTGAAGATTAAATGGCAAACAAAATCCCAGACACTGAAGTCCTAGAAAGAGCGTCCATGCCCAGTATCCACACTTTACTGATGAAGAATCAGATTCGTTGGGCTGGTCACTTGACTCGCATGCCAGATCACAGGCTCCCTAAACTAATTTTTTTACAGCGAATTGCGTTGTGGTAAACGCTCCCACGGTGGCCAGAGGAAGCGCTTTAAAGACACTCTGAAAATCTCTCTGAATGCTTTTGGAATCCATCATGACACCTGGGAGACTGCAGCCAGAGACCGAAATTCGTGGCGTGCATCATTACACAAGGGTGCAGTCATGTGTGAGGCAACCATGACTGCAAGTGCTGTAAAGAAAAGGCAGGACAGAAAAACCACTGCAGGAAATCCTCCTCCAGAAACGTCAAGCATTCTTTGTCTACATTGTCAAAGAACATTTCGAGCCAAAATAGCCTTATCAGCCATCTTAGAACCCACGGCTCCATACTTTCAACCCCACTGGATGAAATGAATGGTCATCATCATTCTTGACGGTCAAACAACAAAACAACAATATTCATAACCTATCCGGGACACCCCTAGTCGTACGATCCGCCATTCTCATTTTACATCTCACACAGGCATGTCGTGATTGTAACGGACTCACAACGTGTGATGAGTAAAGTGAAGACACGTATGTCGTTATTGTAATGGACTCACAAAGTGTGATGAGTAAAGTGAAGACACGTATGACGTTTTTGTAACGGACTCACAAAGTGTGATGACTAAAGTGAAGACACGTATGTCATTATTGAAACGGATTCACAAAGTGGGATGAGTAAAGTGAAGACACGTATGTCGTGATTGTAACGGATTCACAAAGTGTGATGAGTAAAGTGAAGACACGTATGTCGTTATTGTAACGGACTCACAAAGTGTGATGAGTAAAGTGAAGACACGTATGTCGTTATTGAAACGGACTCACAAAGTGTGATGAGTAAAGTGAAGACACGTATGTCGTTATTGAAACGGATTCACAAAGTGTGATGAGTAAAGTGAAGACACGTATGTCGTGATTGTAACGGATTCACAAAGTGTGATGAGTAAAGTGAAGACACGTATATCGTTATTGAAACGGATTCACAAAGTGTGATGAGTAAAGTGAAGACACGTATGTCGTTATTGTAACGGACTCACAAAGTGTGATAGGTAAAGTGAAGACACGTATGTCGTTATTGTAACCGACTCACAAAGTGTGATGACTAAAGTGAAGACGAGTATGTCGTGATTGTAACGGATTCACAAACTATGATGAGAAAGGTGAAGCCAGGCATGTCGTGAATGTGACGGACTCTCAAATTGTCACAAGACAGGTGAAGACACGCATGTCGTGATTATGACGTACTCACACATTAAGTTAAGAGAGGTGAAGATAGGCATGTCGTGAATGCGACGGACTCACAAATTGTCATGAGACAGGTGAAGACATGGATGTCGTGACGGACTCACAAAGTGTCATGAGAAAGTTAAGACACGCATGTCGTGACGGACTCACAAAATGTCATGAGAAAGGTTAAGAGACACATGTCGTGACGGACTCACAAGGTGTCATGAGACAGGTGAAGACATGCATTTCGTGGCGGACTCACAAAGTGTCATGAGAAAGTTAAGACACGCATGTCGTGGCGGACTCACAAAGTGTCATGAGAAAGTAAAGACACGCATCTCGTGACGGACTCACAAAATGTCATGAGAAAGGTTAAGAGACACATGTCGTGACGGATTCACAAGGTGACATGAGACAGGTGAAGACATGCATTTCGTGGCGGACTCACAAAGTGTCATGAGAAAGTTAAGACACGCATGTCGTGACGGACTCACAAAATGTCATGAGAAAGGTTAAGAGACGCATGTCGTGACAGATTCACAAATTGTCATGAGACAGGTGAAGACATGCATTTCGTGACGGACTCACAAAATGTCATGAGAAAGGTTAAGAGACACATGTCGTGACGGACTCACAAGGTGTCATGAGACAGGTGAAGACATGCATTTCGTGGCGGACTCACAAAGTGTCATGAGAAAGTTAAGACACGCATGTCGTGACGGACTCACAAAATGTCATGAGAAAGGTTAAGACACGCATGTCGTGACGGACTCACAAAATGTCATGAGAAAGGTTAAGAGACGCATGTCGTGATTGTGTCGGACACACAAAGTGAGTTCATACTGCCCACACGACCCATCGAATGTCTAGCATATGTTCTATCTGCCTTAAGGCATGTATGTAGGAGATGAGTGTTCAGCTGTTGTACTTTCCGTCTTTTCCTCTACAAACTCAATCACAAATGTAAGGAACACACATACACATACTCATTACATACAGAGATTATAATATTGGGAGGATATGTATGGATGTGAAGCTTGGGCAATGAGTAGACAACCTGAAACATATCTGATGGCTGTGGACATGTGGTTTCTGAGGAGAATGCATAGAATGCCATGGACAGACGGAAAAATCAGTGACCAAGTCCTACAAAAAACAAATGAAAACCGTAAACTGATTGGAGAAATTAAACATAGACAGTCAACATATTTGGTCACGTTAGTAGAAGAAATAAATTGGAGAACCTGGTGACAACTGGCAAGATTGGGGGGGGGGGGGGGAGAGAGAGAGAGAGAGAGAATAAGTGTAAGGTAGAGAAATACGTACCTGTATGGCTTGGCCACTTGATATGGTCGAGACAAGAACACAAAGCTGATCCACGACTCTAGTGTTCGTGTGAGATGGCGAAACATGCTTATCGGCATGTCACATAATGATGATGATGGTGATGCTGATGATGGAGGGAGCTAGAGGAAATAACAAAAGATAGGACGGCTTGAAGTGAGTTGGTTGAGGTTCCATGTCGCAATGGCTGTAGAAGAAGAGGAGAAGAAGACACACACAGGCACTCACATACTCCTTCACACCAACATAACACACGCCCCTCATGAATCTAGACATCAATGTCGCCTTTACGCATGCGCATAAACTAATCCTTTAACCGCCATCATCTCAACCTTTGTACAATTGTTTGCCGGTAAACAGATTACCACCCAGCTTATCTCCCCGTGTCAATGGAAGCTATCTGACCAGAAGTTCCCATGCCAAGAATAGTCCTTTACAAAATTCTGGAAAACGGCCTGACAGCTCATCCAGTAATCATCTTAGCTGGGTCATTCATCCGGCGCGGCCGAAGGACACTGATGACATTAACTGCGGAATCAAACTGCTTTAACAGAAACATCAACGCTGCCACTTTACATCGGAATATGTTTTCTCTGTTGAATTTGTTTTCCCAATTCTTGCTTCTGGTAAACTACCACAATCGCATCTTGATCATCCCTGAAAGGAAACAAAACTTGCAGGACAACTAGTCGCCAAAGCTGAATATCTCTCGATCTATTTGCCCAGGTGAATTTGTTGTGTGGGACAGTAATCCGAGACACGTCCAGGTGTGGTCTTCAAACTAAGACTAAATAATTACTTCTAGTGCAAGTTTGTCCAAACAAATTTGGCCAGACTCTCTCCACTTTGTTTGACCCCTGATTTTATAAATATCTGCCACGGGATCTCGCAGATGTGGTCAGGTTGGGCGGTATTCAGATAATGCCCATGTTATGAGTGATGTATGAGGTGGAATGGCCGTTGTCATAACAAACTAGCTCTGTGTGTTGCAAATGTATTTTGTCGACATTCACACAACGAAACCAATTCAATGGAGGCAGAGTCCGCAAGCAGGTCGGTGCTGCTGCGTCGCCTGTTCTTTCTTGTTGTTGTCCAGCACGGAACAATACGTCATATTTGTAGTGTGGGTACTCACGTTTGGCATGCATGATAGATGACAGAAAATTGGCAATGTGCAAAAAGAATATTCGCGCTGGGTTATGCTTAACAATGCAATTGTCTCCCCCTGGTATTGCAATTATTTGTCGATACATCATTGGGTCAAACTACTGAACGTAAACTTGCCAAGAGATCACAACAGCAACAAACAAACAAAAAAAAACAAAAAACAAAAAAAAATGCTGGTGTTTACTGCAATGTCCTGTTAAAGACTATGCAACTAACTATACTGTTTTTTATTTTTTTTTTGGTTTTTTTTTTTGCCCTAATATAAAATTCAATATCTCAGTAACCAACTGAGGAAAAATGATGAGATTTAGCATATAACCTTATCATTATGTCCCCCCAACAAAAAAAATTTTGTTCTGGAGATTGTATGGCAGATTTCAATGTTTGTTTATATGCGGTATATAATTTACGGCTCAGGGATTAATACCATCATTTTAAAAGTATTACAGCTTCAGCAAGACACATCCGCGCTTTTTTGAAATTGTCTCGCGGTTTTCGTTTTGGCACAACCAGCGCGGAGGTAAACGGTATTGTTCAGAGGTGTCTCCAATGTTGGTTCTTTCATGAAACGTGATTAAATAAATAAACTAGCTGACTCGGCCAAGCTTTGCCCAGCTCCCGGCGGGGATCTATCTATCTATCTATCTATCTATCTATCTATCTATCTATCTATCTATCTATCTATCTATCTATCTATCTATCTATCTATCTATCTATCCATCCATCCATCCATCCATCCATCCATCCATCCATCCATCCATCCATCCATCCATCCATCCATCCATCCATCCATCCATCCGTCCGTCCGTCCATCCGTCCATCCATCCATCCATCCACCTACCTTTCTACCTACCTACTACCTACCTACCTACCTGTCTGTCTGTCTGTCTGTCTGTCTGTCTGTATGTCTGTCTGTCTGTCTGTCTGTCAACCAATCCGAGCTATTAAATATTGATATAAGTTACTGGAAAAGAATGTGAGGACCATGTGTTGAAAGAGGAAGAGGACTATTGGAGAAAGGATGGATTGAATTTTATGCAACCGAGAGCAATCATCAACCTACTGGAATCGTCCGACACAGATTAAGGTCTGAGCAGATCGCAGACCTTAATCTACGTACACACTTACTGGGATATTTTGCTCAAACTATTCAGACGAATTGCAGGCCCTAAACATTACAGCATCAGCATAATGTCAATGGCAGCAGTTTGTATTCCAGTGATGAATTTTCAATTCCGCAAGCCCTCAGCGGTTACAAACAACTGTATTGAAAACACACACACACACACACACACACACACACATACACACACACACACACACACACACACACACACACACACACACACACACACTAAACGCATTGAATACCAACAGAAGAGTAATATTGCGGTGGAAACTGACATATTGTGGCATAACAAGAAACGTGAGCGCAAACACGTTGTCAAATTAGGGGACAACACACGTGCATATGAATCAATCTATAAACTTCAATGAAAAGAGGACCAACATCTTGGTCGTTATGAAGAAAGCCCACTACAGAGACACTGACAACTATTTTCATAATGCAAAACAGGTAATCATGTTCCGTCTCTGAACGGTAAACAGCAGAATAGACAATCTTTCACGAAGACTCAAAGCGGGTCTGTCACCCATGTGTACGTGTGAACAAACTACACAGACAGCTGAACAGATCCTTAAAAATGGAAACATGATGACTAAATTGCGGTATCATTTCTGGTCACTCCATACGCACATTAACGCACAGCTATTTGGAAGCTTTCACGAACTCAATATAAAAAGCTAACACGAATACTTGTGTACACATTATTAACCAGCAGCTGAAGAATCAAGAAGGAAATGAAAAATAAGGTAAGAAATATATTCCTTCTACTTTCCTGTCAATTTACAAATTATTTACCCCATGCCTCTGTAAATTATCTGTCTTTACTAATATTACACATTGCACCCCTCTCGGGATTCTCCGTGGTGAAGTGGTCAAGCCGTCTGACTCGGGCTCCGAAGGTTGTATGTTCGATTCCGGACCGCGTCCTTCATTTCATGAGTGCATTTTTCGGAGACTCCCGAGGGTCGTTGCTGGAGGTACGGAGTTCGCGCATTGTGCGACGCTTTCCGCGCTGCGGAAAGAAACTGAGCATATGGGATAAAAACTCGGTGCAATGCAGCCGACCCTGTCGATTTTAAGCTACTTCTTTCATTGCACCCACTCCCATACGAATCCGGATAAGCCTTGTGTGTCATCTGAATTGGCGGGGCTTTCATTACTGTAAACATAAATTTGTTAGCGAGAAATCACTAGTTTTTCAGCAAAATATCAAAGAAATATCGCCGCTTTCGATGATTTAAGTTGTTTTTGGACCTATCAAAGACATATTCCTTGGGTGGGGGTAAATATAAGACGGCTGGAAAAATTTCATAACGATGCAACAGACAGTTTTCAAAATAATTGATCGTGAATGAAGGCATTCTTTTCGGGACATACTATAACATCATTGCGTGCGCTAAAAGATACAGGACGTCGCAATCAAAGCGGTGTGTGATTTACTTTGCAATTTTTACGTTCAGTAGTTTGCCAGTTTTGCCAAAATGGAGAGCTTAGTGACAGCTGTCAAGTTTGGGGGGGGGGGGGGGGGGAGAACAAGGGGAGGGCAGAGAAGTAACTATCTGGATTGCTTGACCACATGGCATAGTTGAGACCAGAACACAGTGCTGATCCACGACTCTGGTGATCACGTGAAACAGGAGCGGGCAAGCTTAATGGTATGGCACATGATGATGATATCGTTTACTCTGTCTGTCTCTCTCTCTCTCTCTCTCTCTCTCTCTCTCTATATATATATATATATATATATATATATATATATATATATATATATAGAGAGAGAGAGAGAGAGAGAGAGAGAGAGAGAGAGAGAATGTGTGAATGAATGTGTGTGAGTGTGTATGTGTGAGTGAGCTATTGCGTGTATGTGTCTGTGTGTGTGCGTGTGTGTGCGTGTGTATATGTGTAGATGCAGTGTTTCTAATATTACCGCCTACAATTCTACCAAATTCCCCCACCCCATTCCCCCATCCATCGCAACCGCCTCCTCCCCCCTTCCCCCTCCACACTGACAAGAACTGTCACTACCATCGCTACCACTGTCTAGAAGACAGCCAGTCACATGACTGCACGTGCCAGGACTTCAATGAATGGCGATTACAAATTAACTAGATTGGAAAACGGGGGAAACATTTTTCTTGGGCCGACAGGACCCCGGAGTTTCAGACTTGTCCTAGGACAGGCCTCCGTGCTAGATTGCCTTCCGCCGTGGGCAAATCTCTGAGGACCGTGTGGTATTCACCTCTGTTCGCGTAAGCTGCGTTTTCATTCAATATGGGATGAACAGTGGTTGGAAATGTCCGCGTACCGAGCTGTGCCGAGGTTGAAACGAGCCGTGAGTGCTGACTGCTGTCTGCAAATGGCTAGCGAAAGATGACTGTTGGGTTGTCTGTAGAGTAGATGACGGGCGGGCTGGCGAAGTTGATAGCGAGCCATGTACACATGGTAATACCATGTACACAGTTCGAATCCAGGGCTCGTCGCTTTTTACAGTGAAGGGAAGACTCGCCGCCTTCTCCTCCGCCTTGCTGTATAAAATGTAATGTCGCTGTCACATCACATACTCATAGCAGGAAACTGCCAAGGTACAATATGTTGTCCTTCTCGGTAAAATGATATAAACATGATGATTATTTTCACGCATGGGTTCATCGCCTGCTAAAGTAAGGCAAAGGGTTTTGCGTTGAGGTGCGCTAAGAACTGACATCATTGCACTTAGGACATTCCCGTACTCCCTCCGTCCTCTCGTTCAACAGCCAGCGAAGGGTCATACTACTAATCGTTCCCACCGCTAGCTGATTGAAACCTCCACGTTCTCCACCTGGTCCCACAGGCGCACGACCACCTCTCTCTTGTCCATAGGTAATCGACCATCAAAAGGTGCATCCCCTGCCAGCCCATCAGTCTGTTCATTTCCCCGCACTCCCGCATGGCCAGGGCAAAAATGCCATACAATTCTCACAATATGTGACCTCTTAAGCGAAGATAGCCATTCTACACAAAACATTCTTTTCTCCACCTTACTAAGCGTACTCCTTGAGTCCGTAAAGAATACAATGTGTGTTGTGGTGGTCTCGTCTAACCAACGGAATGCAGCTGTTACTGCTTCCACCACTGGAGGTCGTAGTCTCATATGCTAGACTCTCCTTATTCAAGCATCGTCAATAAGGCTTCGTGGTGAAACCCTAACCACTACGTCTCTTTCTCACCACCTTGATCCATCGGTGTAGATCACGATGTCACATTGACGTGTGTTGCTCTGGATGAGTTGTTGCACCTCAAACTCTGCGCTAGGGGTTTCTGCGAACAGGGGTTTCAAGATGGCGACGGACGGTCGTGTTGTTTTGTGTTCGTTAACTTTTTCGCGTAGGGGATGGATTTATTCATCTCTTGCGTGTAATGGGTGTGCCAGGATGTAAAACCAGGAGTTTATACTCAAGATCTGCGCGGGTGCTACGGAGTTCGTGCATCGAGCGAAGCCTTCCTTGAGTGAATTTTCAGCAGCGTGTGTGGTTCTCAGCAGTCTGTGTTTACGTTTTTTTTAACATGGCGGAACAACGTGTGTTTTCCGAGGGTTCAGCAGTCAACATAACGAAGCGGCGTGGTAGCCGCGCAGGGAGGAAGAAACAAGGTAAGCGCGGTGGTTTGAGGCGTTTTAGACTCAAGTGTCACCGTCTAGGACTCAGGAACATCCGTATTCTATATTGGAACTGTGCCAGTGTAAAACAACGGGGCTCTATTTTAGAAACCCTAGTTTACAGGAACGACATTGTAGCACTCCAGGAGACGAGACTGGGCGATCAGCCACTCCGAATTGCCGGCTTCAAATGTTTCTACAACAGACGACATCTGGGAACGGCGATTCTCGTTCGCGACAGCATGGTGGCGTCAGAGCTAGACATGTCCAGTTGGGACAGTGACGATATACAAATACAGGCGTTGAGAGTTCATTCCAGTGTACCATTCGTGTTGGTTAATGTTTATGCCCGCAATGGGAGTATGGACGCCCAGAAGTGGCAGTGCTTAAGTGGCATATTAGGCCACGAGAGGAATGTTATTTTCTGTGGTGACTTCAACGCTAAAGGCAGATCATGGGGAAACACTTCCTCCAATACACAAGGGGAGGAGCTCGAGACTGCACTGGAAACCATCGACCTGGTTTGTATCAACAGTGGCTGTGTCACCAGGACAGCAAGCCGTCCAGGCGATGAGGACAGTGCTATTGATCTGGCGCTAGTTTCACCTTTACTCACTACAGTGTGTAGATGGGGTGTCCTAGGACACCATGGCAGCGACCACCACCCTTGCAGCATATTGGTGGAGAAAGGCAGAACCAGGCAGCACAAGCTAAAGGTAAAGACGTTCCAGTATGACAGTACAGGGCAAGATGTGGTGAGTAAAATAAGACGTGACAAGCGCAGAACGTTTCAGGGCAGGAAAAAAAGCTGGGAGCAGCCACCGTGGTGGAGTTTCGAGGTGGATAAGGCGTGGGTGGATAAGCGTAGTGCTGTAAGGAGATGGCAAAATGCCAAGAAGAACAGAGCTGGTCATCCTAGTCCCTGCTTGCACTTAGAAAGAGAGATGCACACAAAAGTAAGCTATTTCAAAAAACTGGTCACGGTGGTTAAAAGGGAAAAATGGGCAGAGGTGTGTCAAAGAGTAAGCACAGACAAGTCACTGAAATTGTTCTGGCGACTACATAAAAGCATGAGTGGTGTAGTCAAGAATAAGAGCATTTCTGACTTCCAAGGTGCTGACCTCATCTGGCAGAGGACTGACGAGGACAAGGGCAAAGCCCTCTTTGAACGCTACCTTGAGCAGGGCAACCAGACAGACATGGGAGGTCGAAATCTGGCCAAGGAGGTCACCTCAGACAGATGCAAGGCCCAGAACACTCCGGATGAAGACACAGTGACAGTGAAAGAAATCAAGGCTGTGCTTCGACGATCAAAAAACAGTGCTCCAGGTCCTGATGGCATAAGATACGACGACATAAATAGGCGTACCGACAATGAGCTAGAGAAACTAGCAGACATGTACAACAACAGTATAGGGAGTGCTAGCATCAAGGAGGAATGGTTACACAGCTATCTGATTCCCTTGCCGAAGCCTGACAAAGACCACAAAAAAATTCAGGGATATCGAATTATAACCATGCAGAATACAATAGGCAAGCTGCTGGAGAAGGTAATTGCCAGGAAAATATCAAGCCAACTAGAGAGGCAAGGTGTTTTCCCACCTACCCTGGGTGGGTACCGTCCAAAAAGAGAAACCTGGACCAATGCAGCAGT
The DNA here is from genome assembly GCA_963921405.1 of Cepaea hortensis. NCBI lineage: Eukaryota > Metazoa > Mollusca > Gastropoda > Stylommatophora > Helicidae > Cepaea > Cepaea hortensis. The sequence goes on along the minus strand of OY992876.1, from coordinate 91,793,293 downwards.
CTTTGCCCAGGATGTCTATGAAGGTTTCCACTCAGGCACTGAAACCGTTGCTGCAGCGATTGATCTTGAGGACGCATACAACAGAGTACCACTGGATTTTTTAATGTTTCAGCTTCTTGAACTAAACGTAAGTCCATTCCTCCTTAGTTGGATCGCTGCAGCCCTCTTCCAACGGAAAGTAGTTTTTAGATGTGGCAGTTGGACTTCGGAACCAACAACAATATATCCTGGCCTACCACAGGGATCACCATTATCTCCGGTACTGTTCAACGCCTACACAGTGAGAATCACCAGTGAGCAGATCACTGGACCTGGCAGGACATTGTCATATGCCGATGATGTTTTAGTGTATCGTCAGGGTAAGGATAGAGAGGAGGTTGCTGGGGAACTACAAACCGAACTCAATCGCATAAGTACTTGGTGTGATGAAGCTGGGGCAATGGTTAACCCAACAAAGGCAACAGTGACTTGGTTCTCGTTGAATAATCATATTGTCAACAATCCAACACCAACTGTAATGCTGTGTTCAGAGACGGTGGAAAGAACGCAGGCAATGAATTACCTGGGGATACGGTTTGATCGAAGCCTTGCTTATAATGTGCACATAGACCAGGTGATAACAAAGGCCAAGCGGGGTTTGGCAGCGATGCGAGTGATGGCGGCAGCAAACTGTGAGCAGCGCCATCTATGTCTTCTGTACGAGGGGCTGGTCATGTCTGTTTTGGAGTATGCAATGGCAATCTTGACTCTCAGCCATAAGCAGATAGAAAGGATGGAAAGGATACAGAATGAAGCTATGCGCATTATTCTTGGATGTACAAGAGATACAGCATGCAGGGCGATGCGCTACCTTCTTGATTTTCCAACCATTGAGGAGAGAATACAAGTTTGCAGGGCACGCGCCTACCTCAGAATTAACGCAAACACACAACATCCACTGCATAGTGAAATTAGGAAGGTGAAGGGCAGCAGGTTAAAAAGAGGACGGTCGTGGATGGGTCAAGCCGAAGACATTCTTCAACAGGTGTGTTCACTTGAGGACTTAGAACCTGGCGAGGAGTGGGTGCAAGTGCCAACAGACTTCTGCACATCCTTTTCAGTTTGCATCCAATTAGATAGAAAATGCAGACAAGAAAATCCGGCTGCTGTTGAGGCTGAAGTACAAGCGTTGATTTTCGAGAATTCGCTAGACGGTGACGCGGTCATCTACACAGATGGGTCGGTCGTCCGACATGTGAGAAGCTCATGGGCCTTTACAGCTCGGGCCGGAGGGAGAATTGTGAAGGAGGACTCTGGTGCTTTCACTGAAACCACAAGTAGCCTGACCATGGAAGTCATGGCAGTAAGTAAAGCAATAACATGGCTCGAGACACAGACATTCACCAGGGCTTGTTTCCTTAGCGACTCAATGAACATGATCAAGAGGATAGAGGAGGGGTCGATCCGAAGAGAATGGTTGCTGCCTCTGAAGCGGTCTCGGCTGGCAAAGATTAGTTTCATCTTCGTGCCAGGGCATGCGGGAGTACAAGGAAATGAGCGGGCTGACAAGCTCGCAGGTGAGGCTACTGTGGAGGGCGGACGCGCCATGGACCAGGCTGACATTCTGAATGCTCTACGTGATGTGAGACTTTTGCGAGAACCAAGTGATGACTGTGAATCTACAACAATGGCCAGACTGCTAGAGCATCAAATTAAAAGAGGTGTGGCCAAACAAGAACACTACGCAGGAAGCCAAAGAAGATTCATAAACCAACACAGAACTGGCGTCGTTAGCCGCTACACGCTGCGGGATTTGCTGAGGAGGGGATCCGAGCACTTATGGACTGAATGGTTCGATGTGCAGCGAGGATGATCTGTCGACTAACTAACTAACTAACTAACTCTGCGCTACCCGCCGCCCATTCTCTGCACTCACGACCCAGTGTTACCATTACATTGTGCCAGTCCGTCATGTCTTCCGGTACTTCAACCCACTCTTATCCACTTATTGATGGTCTCTAGATCACACACCTGACGTATAGATTGATCATATTTTCCTGTGTTCTATCATGTCCACAAAATCTGAAGTTTGTATCAAGTCACAAATCCATATCAGGAAACTACGAGGGGGCTTCAAATTGAAACCTTAAATGTTATTTGACCCTTTGAGATGTCCAAGCAGGTGGAAATCATTTGTGGCTAGGTCTGGTAAGTACAGTGGGATGTGGTAAACGCTGAAAGTGGAGTTCATCGGTGGTTTCAACCATTGCAGGGGCATTATGGGGTCGAGCATTTTTATGTTGCAAAAGGACACCTTTACTCAGAAGTCGCCGTTAGGATTTGATTGCGGTTCGAAACTTCCTACTCCACTCATACACTTGCTGGACTGACAGACATGTATCAACATACTGGACCTTCATTCGCCGCTGCATTTCTATATGTTTCGCCCCTTCTCTTATATATATATATATATATATATATATATATATATATATATATATATATATATATATATATAATGTTTGCATATCCTTTACAGGACATCGCTGTCAACATCAGCATCTTTCAGCTGATTGTTGATTTCTTAGCAAGATTACGCTCAGTAGTTTGCCATTGCTTTCTGAGCGACCGGCTCACATTCCCCTAAGTTACCGACGGGGTTAGAACCGCTACCGATTCTTGCCGTCGTCACGTTACTCACGAGAGTATACGGGATTAAGTAGAAAGATGTTAACTCTAGGTCGGGTATATATATATATATATATATATATATATATATATATATATATATATATATATATATATATATATATATATATATATATATATACGGATAACAGAACGCTGTGCCTCTTTATTGCATGTCAAAAGTGGGGCGGCCATCTTTAAAGTGTCTTTATGACGTCACCGTGTTCGTCTGCATAGTGATGTCGCCTGGTCGAGGGATATTGAATCATTCCAAAGAGGATCAGCGAGGGATGATTCAGTTCTTTACATCCGAAGGACGCTGACCAGTTGGCATTGACTGCAGAATACGGGCAATACACTCTGACCAACGTATGTCGAAGTCAACAGTCTAAGAATGGACGCCACAGTTTCTGAATTGTTGGCAGTTCCCTAAAGATCTTTCACGGCAGGGGTCAGGTGCATATCGTTGCAGCAGAAGAAACCATGCCCAAGATTGATGCACGAAGGACTCCACACCGAGGCAGGCATTATGCCCGCGGTGACCAAGTGGTGACCAAGCCGTGACCAAGTGGTGACCAAGTGGTGACCAAGCCGTGACTAAGTGGTGACCAAGTGATGATCAAGCCCTGACCACGTGGTGACCAAGTTGTGACCAAGCCTTGACCAAGTGATGATCAAACCGTGACCAAGTGGTGATAAAGCTGTGACCAATCCGTGGCTAAGTAGTAACCAAGTCGTGACCAAGTGGTTCAGTGAGAAACCTTAGTTGCCTTTTCCGCCGGCTGTATCCACCGTGCCTCTCAGCAACTGGTTTCGTGTCTGAATGCCCATGACGACTGCCTCTAACGGCCCTGGATTCTTGCTGGCTTCCTTAAGTTGCTTTGTTAGATTCAATCCCGCCCGCTGTTATGTTTTTGTTTCGTTTTTTTTTTTTTTTTTTGCTTTCGCTCGCTTTGAACTCAAGCGCAGTCCATACTAATGTTACTTCTTCTAGTGCACTGGACGACGTTTGCGTGTGGATTAGCTTTCCCTATCACCAGTGTTTATCGCCATCAGGCGAACCCACTCTGACTTCAGAGGTACATACTTGAAACTTACGTTTCCCCAAGTCAAGGACAAGAAATAAACATTTTAATCCAACTGACCGGAGTAGGGATTGAACCCGCTAATTCAGCATCAAAACACTGGAAGTTTAAGAGCGAGCAGTCTTATCCATTCGGCCAAAGATGAAAATGTTCAACGTTCAGAATGCAATGGAAAGCTACAGAACGTATAAACTATCAAGTAAACCTGAGGGTGGGGTTGATCACAACGTCCTGCAAAGGAAATAACATGTTTAGCCGGCGCTGTAGCGAAGGAGCTATGAACACAAATCGTAATCCCGCATACCGTGTTCGAAACACAGCTGCGGGCGATTTGGAAGCAGACCACCTTGCGTTGGTTTTCATCAAATGATATGAGTTTCGGCCGTTCAGAAAGCAATGGTAAACTACTGAACAAAAATTTGCCAAGAAATCACACACAGCCACACACACACACACACACACACACACACACAAACAATCTGCTGCGACGTCCTGTAAAGGATGTGCAACAAACTGTTTTAAAACGTCTTATCCATTCACTGGTTCACCTTTTAAATATTGATAATAAAGCCATTGAGACGGGCTTCGCTTGGTCACGTCTCACGGTTTTATTAAGACTTTCCCTTTTCCCAGTGCTCTGAATCTTTCCCTCCAGTGTGTTTAATTTTCGAGAAATGCCTGACGATACAGAATAGCAGTAGATACAAGGTCGCTACTACTGACTGGCACTCACAGAAGTAGAAACAAGCAGCAGAAATCAAAAGACGAAATAAAGTATATACAATTTCCAAGCTATAGTGGTAACAGGAAGATTTGAACCTATGCCATTCAAATGACGATGTTACTTTGATGAAAAAGCAAATATACTTCGACGCACGGCCAACTAGACAGTCTAAAAAGATGAATTCTTTAGTCTAGTCTATAATGACCCTTAAACCTGTATCACAACTAGGTGTATATTAAAATCTTTACCTATATCCACATTTAGGTCTATAATCACAACTGAACATATATTTACAAGTATATCTATATCCACGATTAGACGTACATTATTAGCTACACTTAAACACAGCTTGAATTTTATTTTATTTTCACAACTAGGACGATATCCCAACTAGACCTGTTTCAACATCTCAATCACCTCTAGACTTATATCCACAACTAGATATATATCTACAACTAGACATATATTCATAACTAGACGTATATCCTCAAGTATAATATACCACAACTAGAAACAAACCACAACTATATATATATATATATATATATATATATATATATATATATATATATATATATATATATATATATATATATACACACACACTAGATCTATACACACAACTAGATCTATAAATACGACTACATCTGTACCCACAATAACTAGGTCTATACACACATCTAGAACTATACCAACAACTAAACCTATAAGCACAAGCAGTATTATTCTCACAACTATTCCCACAACTATTCGCACAGCCTCACAAACGCACCAGTCTCACACAGAATCTTCGTGTCCCTAGCCCTGAACAGCGCCTCATCGAACCAAGCCGTGGCTAAATTAAATATGGCGGAACACTGATCAAGATTGCCGGAAAACAAGAAAATCCTGGGGCCTTTTCTTTGGTTGTTTAATTCAATCAGCACCGGTCCCCAGGGCCGAGCGTAGAAGAGAGAGAGGTGAGGGGCAGATCAACTCCGGTTGCCATTCTGGAATATTGGAGCAAAACGCGCCATCCTGTCCCCAATGGGTTTTCTTCTCGTTCCGTGGGTTGTCCGAGACGAGCTTTGGCAAGACTTCGGGGTCACATACACGGAAGTGACCTCTGCTTCGAATCAGCAAACAATGGATTGATCTTATGTAATGATGATCATCATCATTATGTGCAATGCCAACTGAAGTAGGCGTTCGTGTCTATTCACAGATTTCGATCACTGATGTTCTGAATGAACTCTGCTGATGATATTACTCCATGTCACTGTCTCAGTCCGTCCAGCATCATTTTTCTCCGTTTGATTCTGCCTCTTTTCCCACTGACTTTTCTGGTTGTTCTCCAATGCCTCTCTGCTCATCACATGACCCCCCCCTCCCCCCCCCCCCAAAAAAAAATGCACTACGTATCTTTCTTATGATCATCAAGTGCCCTGCCAGTTGGCCTAGGTGATCATGTCTCTCCACAGATCTGAGTCTTTGGTGTTCTGAATCAACTCTGCTGGTGATATTCTTCCATGCCACAATCTCAGTACATTTATCATCATTTCTCTTGGTCTGCCCCTGCCTCTCTTCTCCCTGATCTTTACAGTTGTTACAATGTTCTCCAATGCCTCTCTTTCTTATAGTTATTTATAATGTTCTAGATTCATTAGCCTCCTGCAGGCAATAGTTATTAATTGCTCTGGCACTCCACGGTATCCGCAACATTCGTCTCAGAACCATATCACCGGTGCTTCCAAGCTTTTCCTAACATGTTGATTCACGTTCCACGATTACCTGCCATACGGAGGGCATCGTGGCCGAATAGATAAGCGCACTCTGTCTTAAACTTCCGCTGTGTTGTTGCTGAGTTAGCGGATTCATTTCCCACACCGGACAAAAATGTTGACTTCTCGTCCTTGACTTGGGGACGTAAATTACAAGTACCTCAGAAGTCGGAATGGGATCACCTGTTGGCGAGGGACACTGGTAAAAGGGAAAGCTAATCCACGCGCAAATATCAGCATAGTGAACTTGGAGTAGTAGCATGTGTATGAACTAGGCTTGAGGTCAAAGCTAGCGATAGCATAGAAAAACATAACAAACTAACAAACTAACATAACACAGAGTTTCTCATTTCCATAAAACAATGAAGAAAAGATATAATAAAAAAATGGAATGATAACAAATACATACCAGACAAATAAATGCAAGTGCACACAAGACATAAAACAACAGTATACATTTATCAAAATGGATACTTATTAACAAACATGAACTAATGTCAAATGTTTTAAAACAGCATTATCATAGAAATTGAAAGACTCAAATAATAACATCAACTGACTGCGTTCATGACAATGAAAGGGAAGTTAACTCAACGATGTTTCTAGACGAGACAAAGAGAAAGATGTGAAAGTAAATCACCCGAAAGAGAAGGTTTACTTTGCCGCAAAGATAAATATGTTATTGGAGAGATCGTGTGAGTAGGAGAAGAAGAAGAAGAAAGGGAAAACGGGGTAAGAATAACAGAATGAGTCAAATGGAAGCAGCGAATGGTTATACAAAGAATGGAAACAATATAAAACAACACAAAGTGATGCAGCTAGACTTCTCTTATCTCATCTCATCATGAACCTCTTGTACCTTGCGGTGTCGAGGTGAAGTATAAACAGCGGGAGAGTGCCCGATTATGGTCTTCATGTATCGATATTCCTATGGACTCTGCTATTTCCTCCGTTCAACGTTTACGTGGTCGGCCTCTTCTTTTGTTTCCATCTGATCTGTACATCATTGCTTGTTGTGGTGTGCTGTCGAATAATAACCTACTTGCATGGCCAAACCATTTGACTTGCTGCTTTCTAATAAAATATAGTGTTGCCATAACCCCCATCTTAGTCCTGATT
>OY992876.1:91760938-91780938 GCA_963921405.1 Cepaea hortensis | reverse complement strand
TTTAGGTGCCGTTAATGGGAAAACATGAAAATGGATGTTTGTTACAGGGGTTCTTAATCTTCTGGTTGTTGTAGGGGTGTCGAGGTATTTGAACTCCTGGTGCTTTCTGTGGCCGATTTCAGGTGTCTCTTGTTGTAAGTGTGAATTACTGTTGGAGGGTTGGTTTTTCCTCTTCTTCTCCTTGGTCTTCTCCTTGTTCTCTTCTTCTTCTCCTTGCACTCTTCTTGTTCTATTCTTCTTCTAGCTATTTTTGTTGGTTCTTGTTCTTGTTGTTCTTATTCATTTTCTTGTTGTTGTTGTTCTTGTTGTTCTTATTCCTCTTCTTCTTCTTTATCATTATCACCATCATGATCATCATCATCTTCTTTGTCTTATTATTATTATTATTATTATTCAATGATCTATTTTTGCTCCTTCTCCTCATCTTCTTCTACCTCCTTCTACTACTCATCCCTCTCCTTCTCTTCCCCTCTCATATTTCTTCTTCCAAATCCTCCGCCGTCTACGTCTCATTTTTCTTCTTTCTCCTCCTCCGCCTAATGCATTAATAGTAATGTTGACGTAGAACACACAAAGAGCATCTCAGCCCAGCGACCGAACTACGTAGCATGTCAGCTATCCCACTCTATGTACACAAACGTCACACTTAGAGTCAACATTATCTTCCACGTAAGTTTTAATAATCTATCAATTCACCCAGAGCGGCGATGCACACGGCCTACTACTTCAAACCAAGGGATTTCTAACTCGCGCACCATGCGCTCGTGACCTCCTCGCTTTTAGTAATAGTTGGTGACGTATAGACAGCTGATTTATCATCATCATTATCATCATGTGCCATGCGTGGGCACTCGATCACCAGATTCATTAACTTGAAATCAGGGGTAGAAATACGAGAGGCTTCAAATGAAAACCTTAAATGATGTTTTAGATTAGAATTGCTAAAACTGAGCATTCTCCGTGGCGACGTGGTCAAGCCATCAGACTCAGACTCCGAAAGTTTTGGGTTCGATTCCGGGCCGCATTCTTCGGTTCACGAGTGCATTTTTATCGGAGACTCCTGAGGGTCGTCGTTGAAGCTACGGAGTTCGTGCTTTGTGCGACGCTTTCGGCAGTCCACGCTGCAGAAAGAGACTGAGCCATATAGGATAAAACCCGGTGCAATGAAGTCGACCGTATCGACTTTTGAGTGACAATTCTTTTTTAAATATTAACCTGGGCTGGCCGGTCTATCCATGTAAAATTGCTACCAAAATTGTCTTGGGCAGTAAACGCGGCCGGTGGTATACTGACCACATCACTGACCGAGTGCCTCTTGGTGTAGCACCATATGCCCAGTTTGTATTAATGCGTGTAGAATGAATCATTACCCGTTTAAAAAAAAAAAAAAACAGGAATCATTGCCCGCTTGAAAAAAAAAAATGGATCATTACCCGTTTTGAAAAACAAAATATAATCATTACACGTTTCATTAAAAAACAAAAATGATCAATCCCCGTATTTAAAAACAAAATGGATCATTATCCGTTTTGAAAAACTGGATTATTACTCGTTTTGAAACAATGGATCATTACCTGTTTTGAAAAAAAAAATAAGTTAGGTGCAAATCATTTTCAGGATTTACCATTCAAGTCCAGTATGTGTGGACCATTTGTGATTCCAGGGTAAGTTAACGTTCAGTAGTTTGACATGGCTTTCTGAACGACCGACATTCATACCTTTGTATAGCAACCAACTTTAGGGGGTCTGCATTCAAATCCCCCGCAGCTGTTTTTCGAAAGCCATCTGCAGGATTACGAATTGCATTCGCATCGCCTTCGCCACTGATCCGGCGAAACGGGTCGCTTATTCAGTGAAACTGGTAGCGTATTCAATGGAACTGGTCGCTTATTCAGTGAAACTAGTCGCTTATTCGGTGAAACTTGTCGCTTATTCAATGAAACTTGTCGTTTATTCAGTTAAACTTATTCAGTGCTTATATGTAATCACACGACTTAAAAACAATAAGGCAACTGGGACTGATGGAATTGCTGCTGAATTTATAAAGGCAGGTGGCCATGCATTACATCTAAAGCTATACGAACTAATAATAACAATCTGGAGGACAGAATAATTACCCCATGACTGGAAAGAGTCATTATTGATACCTATCTTTAAGAAAGGAGACAAGTTCCAATGTGGAAATTATAGAGGAATATCACTACTGTCCACAAGCTATAAGATACTATCCGCAGTATTACTAAATAGACTAAAACCATATTCAGAAGACATATTAGGTGACTACCAGGCGGATTTTAGACAAAACAGATCAACAATAGATCAGATATTTATCTTACGACAAATAGCCGAGAAACATTGGGAATATAAAAGAGATCTTCATAACATTTTTTGTGGATTTTAAAAAGGCTTATGATAGTGTCCATAGGAATAGTCTATGGAATGCTATGCAGGAATTTGGAATACCAAGGAAGTTAATCAACATGACCAGACTATGCATGGAAGATACTTATAATATAGTAACATATAAAGGCAGGAAATCAGACCCCTTCCAAATAACATCTGGCTTGAAACAGGGTGATGCACTATCGCCGCTACTCTTCAATCTGGCTCTAGAGAAAGTTGTAAGGAAGGTAAAGGAGGAATGTGATATTGGTGGAACATCCAAGCTGCTTGGTTATGCAGATGATGTAGATATTATAGGGCAAAGTGAACAAAAGACATTGGAAATATTGACTCACTTAAAGGAAAAAGCCCAACAGATGGGGCTGGTTATCAACCAAGATAAGACAGAATATATGGTAATTTCAAGAGACGGAATTGCTAAAAACTCTGGCCACATACAAATAGATAATATGACCATTAAAAGAACGGAAACATACAAATACCTGGGTACAATCTTCAACTGCTCCAACATCATAAGGGAAGAAATACAAACTAGAATCAACTCTGGAAATAAGATATACTATGCACTACAACATCTACTAAAATCAAAGGCGCTATCTCGTAACACCAAAATCACAATATACAAAACACTGATCAGACCAGTTGTGCTGTATGGCTCTGAAACCTGGAGTACAACGAAAGGAGACGAAGCCTTGTTACAAACCTTTGAGAACAAAATTTTAAGACGCATCATTGGACCCATTAGGGATACACAAAGTGGAGAGTGGAAAAGAAGAAGTAACAAAGACATTTATGATCTGTTTAAGTCCCCGCTAATCACTGGTATCATGAAGGCTAATAGACTACAATGGCTGGGGCATATAGAAAGAATGGAAGATAATAGCAAAACAAAACTCGCTTACACTCAGGAAATAAATGACCGTAGACCCCGAGGTAGACCAAGAAGGCGGTGGAGAGATAATACATGTACAGACCTACAAGCACTTGGAATCAATGACTGGCAAGAGAAGGTCCACCAGAGAGACGAATGGAGACGGATTGTATCTGCAGCAAAGAACCTCAATGGCTCGGAACGCTGAAGAGGAGGAGGAGGAGTGCTTGCTTGCTAGCTTGCTTGCTTGTGTTCGTTGGCTTGAGCTCCAACATGAAGTCTTGTATGTCGGATGAAGGCATCCTGTTGTCCGACATCAGTGTGATGTCATACAGGACCTGAGGTTTGCGTGAGTATCCGTTGTCCCATGTCTGGCTTATTGGTGTGCAGACTGGTGGTTCCTCGCCATACAGGCAGACACTCTCCGACTTCGGAGCAATCGGCGATACTACTGACTTTAGCCAGGACCCCGAAGGGACCTGTTGCCCAGGACGCTCGACGCGGACGCGTCAGTAGGTCTTGGCCAGTATAGTCCTATATAGTCCCGGCCCTGGTGCCTTGGAAAAACCTCTGCGTCCCGCTTATTCAGTGAAACTGGTCGCTTAGTCAGTAAAACTGGTCGCTTATTCAGTGCGCTCAATGGCCTGGGGAAATTGAACGCATTTTCACAAGCCCGGCGTATTTGGTTCGATGTCTTCCGCTTGCGATTTGGGAGCAGATCAGTTTGTGTTGATTTCTAGAATCATATGAACGTCGGAAACCAATGCCAAACTATTGAACGTTAAATTACCTGTAAAATCACAAACAGCTATTTAATGCTGGGGTTGACTGTGACGTGGAGTAAAGGACATGTAAGTAACATTTTTAATCGCCAAAAACTTTAATCAAACTGGCATCCTCTCAAGTTTCTGAAGTTAGAGCTCGACGCCGACACTATAGGGCTATTCGTTCCTGCACAAGTTTAGAATCCCCGATGCTGGAGTAAAAAAATATAGTATTCACAAGAAATACACAAATGGTTCAATATAGGCATATATCTACGGTGTTCATGTCTAATGATATTTGGTTTGTTTGCCGGTTGGGTCAATTCTATTTTGTATTTGTCAAGTGTTAATTGTTCTCTTGTGTTGCATCTGACTTGTGTTTGATTGTCCGTTACACGCGTGGTTTCATGTATACTGTATATTTTGTGTCGTGCTGGGGTGGCATCCGTGATAGTATACACCACTTTCACACGCAATGAGACGTACTAGGTGATTACAGACGGACAATAGATGATTACACATGGACATTAGTTGATTACACGTGGGCAACAGATGATTACACATAGACAATAGTTGATTACAGATGCACAATAGTTGATTACACATGCACAATAGTTGATTACAGATGGACAATAGATGATTACACATGTACATTAGTTGATTACACGTGGGCAATAGTTGAATACAGATGGACAATAGATGATTACACATGGACAATAGTTGATTACAGATGCACAATAGTTGATTACAGATGCACAATAGTTGATTACAGACGGATAATAGATGATTACACATGGACAATAGTTGATTACAGATGCACAATAGTTGATTACACTTGGACAATAGTTGATTACACATGGACAATAGTTGATTACAGCTGCGCAGTAGTTGATTACACTTGGACAATAATTGATTACAGATGTGCAATAGTTGATTACACTTGGACGATAGTTGATTACATGTGGGCAATAGATGATTACAGATGGACAATAGTTGATTACACATGAGCAATAGTTGATTACACGTGAACAATAATTAATTATAAATGAACAATTGTTGATTACACATGGACAATAGTTAATTCAATCAATCAATCATGTGCCATGCCGGAAAGCGTGGGCGGTCATGACTCGCCATTTCACTCGATCACCAGTGTCGTGGATCAGCTCAGTGTTCCTGTCTCGTCCATGCCATGTGGCCAAGCCATCCAGGTATTTTCCTCTCGATCTTCCTCGTGGTCTGTTCCCCTCGATCTTGCCAGCTGTCACTAAGTTCTCCAACCCATTTCTTCTCATAACATGTCCAAAAAATTTTGACTGTCTACGTTTAATTTCTCTAATCAGTCTACGATGTTCATTTGTCTCCTGTAGTACTTGGTCATTGGTTTTTCTGTCTGTCCATGGTATTCTTTGCATTTTGCTCAGAAACCACATTTCTGCAGCCATCAGATGCTTTTCAGCTTGACTGCTCATTGTCCAAGTTTCACATCCATACAAAAGAACAGGCTCTATGTATCCCCTCAACACTCTTTTTCTCGTTTCAATTGACATCTTTTTATTGGTCAGAATGTTTTTCATCTTGCTAAAGGCTACTTTCGCCATGGCGATTCTTGTTCTAATCTCTTCAAGGCATCTCCCATCAGATGTTATAACTGTTCCAAGATAATTGTACCGATTCACTTGTTGAAGAATATTTCCATTTACTCGTATATTACATTGTGGCACTTCTTCCTTCCTACTGACGACCATAACTTGAGTCTTTTTACAATTTAATTCTAACCCCAGTTGCTCACTGTGTACAACAACCGCATTTACTAATTGTTGCAGGTCCTGCGCATTGTCTGCAATTAATACTGTATCATCTGCATATCTAATGTTATTGATGTTTCGTCCTCCAATGCTGATTCCATTTATATCCTCTACATTTCTGAAAATATTTTCACTGTACAGGGAAAAAAGATCTGGAGACATCACACATCCCTGCCTAACAACTCTCTTAATTGGCTGATACTGTCCCACTTCATTATCAATCCTTATTGCAGCTTGTTGTTTCCAATATATGTTTTTTTATAAGTCTAATGTCTTTCCCATCAATTTGTAGATCTGCAAGCATATCTACCATGTTGACATGTCTAACTCTATCAAAAGCCTTTGTATAGTCAATAAAGCAAAGATGTATATCCTTGTTTACTTCTATAGCACGTTCAATAACTGTTCACAGCATATACACAGCATTTACTGTACCCTTTCCTTCTACAAACCCGCATTGTTATTCCCCTATATCAGGTTGTATCTTCTTCCTCATTCTTTGCATGATAATTCTTAGCAAAATCTTTGTGATGTGACTCATTATACTAATTGTTCTATGTTGATCACATTCCAAGGTTCCTGATTTCTTTGGGATTGCAATAAATATAGAGTTACATAATTCAGGAGGTATATCTCCAGTATCATATAATGTGTTCAGCAGTCTGGTGACTTGATCTATTCCAAATTCTTCTAAAGCTTTAATCATTTCTGTTGTGATGTTATCTGCACCGGGGGCCTTGCCAGCTTTCATATGCTTAAGAACATTTCGAACCTCCATCTCCAAAATTGGCGGTCCTTCATTATTAAATCTAATATCATACTGTTCGTCTCTGTTATCATCATAAAGGTGTTTCACATAATCTGTCCATACCTGTAGAATCTGGTCTTTTTCTATTATGATTTTGCCATCTTCAGTTTTTAGACACCCTGTTGATGTACTTGTTCTTTTATTAGTAAGTTCCTGAATTCGTTTGTGCACTAATTTGGTATTTTGACTGTTGTGTTGGCTTTCAATTTCTAAGCACTTTTCCTCAAGCCATGCTTCTTTTGCCTCCTTACATAATGTTCTGACTTGTCTGTGAATTTCTTCATAATTGACAGAATTATTTTTGTTGAGTCTTCTTGTTTCCATGAGGTGTCAAATTTCTTCAGTCATCCATTTCTTACGACCCACCTTCTTTAATTTTGGAATAGTTTTTTCTGCAGCCACATTGATTGAATTCTTCAACGTTTCCCATTGATTCTTCAATAGTTCAATAGTTAATTACACATGGAAAATAATTGATTATCCATAGACAATAGTTAATTACACGTGGACAATGGTTGATTACAAATGGACAGTAGTTGATTACACATAGACAGAAAAGGATTACACGCGAGCAATAGTTGATTACACATTGACAGTAGTTGATTACACATGGGAAAATGTTGATTACACATTACAATAGTATATTGCACATGGACAATAGTTGATTACATTTGGACAACTGTTGATTACACATGGATAATAGTTTATTACACAAAAACAGTAGAGGATTACACATGGGCAATAGTTGATTACAATTGGACAATAGTTGATTACAGATGGACATTCATTGATTACAGCTGGAAAATAATTGACTAAACATGGACAATAGTTGATTACACAAAGACATTAGTGGATTAGACATGGATAATAACTGATTACACATGGACATTAGTTGATTACACATGGACAATAGATGACAACATTTGGACAATAGTTGATAACACATGGATAATAGTTGATTACAAATAGACATGAGAGGATTACACTTGGGCAAGAGTTTATTACAATTGGACAATAGTTGATGTTGATTACAGCTGGAAAATAGTTGAATAAACAAGGGCAACAATTGATTACACATGGACAATAGTTGGTTACACATGGACAATAGTTGATTAAACATGGGCAACAATTCATTATACATGGACAATAGTTGATTAAACATGGGCAACAGTTGATTACATATGGACAATAGTTAATTACACATGGACAATAGTTCATTACACATAGACAGTAGTGGATTAGATATGGACAACTGCTGACTGCACATAGAAATTAGCTGATTAGACACGGACGTTAGCTCAATTATACATGGAAATTAGTTGATTACACACTGACGTTAGCTGACTGCACATTGACAATAGTTGATTACCAATGTGCAGTAGTTGACTAAATATGAACAATATTTGACTACACATTGACAATAGTTGACTACACATGGGCAATAGCTGATTCAATCAATCAATAATGTGCCATGCCGGAAAGCGTGGGCGGTCATGACTCGCCATTTCACTCGATCACCAGAGTCGTGGATCAGATCAGTGTTCCTGTCTCGTCCATGCCATGTGGCCAAGCCATCCAGGTATTTTCCTCTCGGTCTTCCTCTTGGTCTGTTTCTTTCAATCTTGCCAGTTGTCATTAAGTTCTCCAATCCATTTCAATCCATTTAATTTAATAGCTGATTACACACTGAAAATAGTCGATTACACAAGGACAATAGTTGATTACACACTGACAATAATTGATTACACATGGACAATATTTGATTACACACTGATAATAGTTGATTACACATGGACAATAGTTGACTTAACATGGACAGTAGTTGATTACGCATTGACAATAGTTCATTACACATGGACAAGGCTGATTATATATGGACAATAATTGATTAAATATGAACATAGCTAATTACACATGGATAATAGTTGATTACACATCTTAATTAGTTGATTACTTAAATTTATTACAGGTTCCGAAGCCTAGATTGGACTTATACAAAAACTTGTTTCGCGTATACTGGTGCTCACTTGTTGTCGTATATTTTGAAGGGACTGGCAATCACTAAAGTGCATGACCCATCTCTGTTAAAGGTAGCTGGGCCCCATCCTCTTCTTATATGTAAATAGATCAAGAATACGACCCTTGAAAGATTTACAGACTCGGATTTGGTTATTTGTCTAAGGGTGTGTGGTCCTCTTTTAATAGAAAAGTCATCACTAGGTTTGTCCCCTGTCTTTCCACCTGGTATTTAATGGTATAGCTCACGAACCCCCTTCTTCCATCTTAAGAAATTGTCTGAAAAGACTTTCTCAATAAGAATCAGGTGCAATATAACATGGATTTGGAACAGTTAAAGATGAAGAGTCTCCTGTTCTCTCTCTCCAACTAAGAATTTATCTTATGTGAATGTGTATCTGTTAATTAAACATTCAACAAACACAAGGGAGCATTGAGACATGTTCCACACACAAGATAGAGATTTTCCCACAGATAGTTTGGACTGACAAATTAAGTGGAAGAGATCTTCACATTTAAACAAATTTATTGACTGTGCCAGTTTCTTTTGGCCTATTTGACATTTTCTTTGTTCTTTCATCAGCTGTTAACATTTACAGAATGAAATAGAAAAAAAAAAAACTTTCATAGGACCAAGTATAGTCAGTCAATAAATAATAACATTCATTGTGTAGTGAGATATTTTAACTACCAAAATGTGTTATAGTTAACAATTTCTACATCCAACAATAATTCAAGAAAATCATTTTCTGAGAGGGTGAAGTTTGTGGGAGTGATAAGAAAACCTGGTGTGATGAGATGTGGATAAGCCTGGGTCCATGGTCTGATGGATCCACTTCAGGTTGGGCCAGTTTAGCTTCACTGAAGACTTCTCATTCTCTGCCTAAGGCTGGAGTCATCTGCCATCACAGGTGTTGATCATCTCATTCACTCCTCTTCCCTCCTTGTTGGTTAGGTGTGGCACCAAGACATCACTGTTTAAAATTCATACAGGTATGTATAATCCTTTACAGCATGTTCATAGTGTGAACACAACATAACAAAACAAAAATGATAAGATCAGAAGAAGTATTGTTGTGTTACTTTGGGGTGGGTCAGAGATTATTACACTGGATGCAGCTTCTGTTGTCTGGTACCTGCTGTATGCATTTCCTCAGTGGACCTGTAGTTCAGTGAGTAGTGTACAGTCAGACACAGATAAGAGTGATAATGTGATGTTCCCTGAATCATGGTAATCAAGCTGACAGGCAAGATCAACACAAGTATGAGATGCATTTGTATAAATGGCATACATTTAAACATCCACATTACTCTATTTGTTCTACATTGTGTATATAATTGTTTATCTGTACTTTCCAAGGCAACTACTTCCTATTCTAAATCATTTCCTTGTTCCTGCTGTTGTGGTGTGGAGTTGTGTGGTGTGAAGTGTATTGTGTTGAGTTAACTTCTGTTGTGTGGGGTTCCATAGCTTGTACTAATTGTCCTCACATCTACATCAGTTAATATGAGTTTAACTCATCTAGTGTGCTTTTATTGTGGTTCATGTCCAACATACAGAATTTCTGATGTGTATTTGTTACAAAATGTAATCTATACAAGGTCATGACACAATATATTAGAAAAAAATTATTACTTAAAGTATTTTTCCCTAATACTCTCCTCCTCTCTGTCTACTTATACTTCTCCTACATCTTTTACCAGTGCATATCATGTCCATTCTGTTGGCGACACAGTTGGCTATAGACCAAGGTAATTATCACCCGTTAGTCTGAGCAGATTAAGTAGGTCGGCTATCACAAATGACGTTTGTGAACATAAACCTATTTTAAGCAATGCAGTTGATGTAGTGCGTTGTCTAAATAAAATCTGACACATGAATAAACTAATTTCTATCAAATACTATTTGTTTTCAATCCGTAAAGAGAAAAGGAAGAGTATAATTCCTGTTTCATTTCTTTAGATTGCAAAATAGACAGAATTAAGTACATTTTTAAGCAAGGTAGTGTTTCGTTTGCACCAGCTGACTATCTCTGCAGAAACGTTTTCCTAGAAGTTTTTGATGAAAAGCATTTGAGTGCATTGGAAATTTCATCTTGTACATTATTCTGTGATAGATTATAGTCATATGCACATAGTGAAGTTGTTAGATGTAGTGTAGAAAGTCAGAGTTTTGCAGTTTTGAGAAATTATAAGATGTCGGTTTCGCCGGGGAAGTGGCGCCAGTATTGAAGTTGCGATCGGCAGTTTTTCACATTTTCAGAGATTTATTTTATCAAAAATACAATTCATTGGACGCACAACACTGGATACCTTTACGTTATACATCTTGGTACCACTTAGATCTGAGAATCACGCGCTTACCTCAGACTAGATCAAACTGCCCGTTGTAAAAGTTTGAAAGTTGGACAACACATAGCTTTGGCGACTGCTCGCTCGCTCTGAAGTCATAGAAGTGCGCGGTTTTATTAAAGCGGCGCCCAAGCTGGGGGACGCTATATCCACGTGATGTGTCTCTACCAGTCACATTCTATTCTGTTGACGCTAACCCTTCTATTCTTATCCTGGCATCTGTCTGTCATTAGTATCGCTTAGTGCGTTCGATGTTCTACGGTGCTGTAATTGTTTCGATAATCTCTGGGTTGCTGTGTAACGTTGACGCGCTGAAAATGATGGATAGGTGAATATGTCACATAGCCCCACTCCAGATTGTTCTAGGGTATGGAACTAAGTTTCCAGCATTTACAGTGGTCAAGCTTTTTCTATATGATTTACTCCAATGTATTCTCTCCTGTATCTGATTGACCTGGTTCATCAGACACTGGGTGTCGACTTAGAAAGTCTGCTCCCACATTCATCTTTCCAGGGACATATTCTATCTGGAACGAGTATGGTTGTAGAAGTAGTGACCACCTCATAAGTCTTGCATTCAAATTTTTGGATGCTGCGAGAAACATAAGTGGTTGATGATCACATTGTACAGTGAAGTGTTTTCCATATAGGTATGCCTGAAACTTCTGTACACTCCATACGAGAGCTAAACATTCTCTCTCGATAACACTATAATTCTTCTCCGCTGCATTCAATTTCCTGCTGGCATAAGCTACAGGGAATAGCTCTGATGTTTCATCTCCTTTTCTCTGCAACAGCGTTGCCCCAATTCCTATGTCACTGGCGTCTGTACGCAGTACGAATGGTTGGTTGAGATCTGGCAGATGTAAAACTGGGTGATTGGTTAAGGCTTGTTTGAGTGCTGTGAAAGCTCTCTCACATTCAGCAGACCAATTGACTTTCTCTGGGTTCCCTTTTTTGGTAAGATCCGTTAAAGGTGCTGACAGAGTATTGAAGTCTTTAATGTATCGTTGATAGAATCCACCCAAAGATACGAATGATCTCACATCCTTCTTTGTCTTTGGACGAGGTGCTCTCTGGAGTTTGTCCACGTTTCCTTCCTGTGGAGTTATTAGTCCATGAGATATCTTATGACCTAAAAAGTCCAATTCTTGGAATCCTACTTGACATTTCTTTGGCCTAGCCGTTAATCCAGTTTCTCTGAGTCGTCTGAACAAAAGATGTAGTGTTTCTACATGCTTGTCAAATGTTTCAGTTGCGATCAGTATATCATCCATAAAGTGACTAATGTCTGGATGTTGTAGTGGGTCAAGTAATTTTCTCATCATACGTGTAAAAACGCTAGGAGCATTACTTAATCCGAATGGAAGTACGTTGAACTCATAGTGTCCTCCAGGCGTACTGAAAGCTAACCATGGTCTAACCTCCTCCTTTACAGGAATCTGATAATATCCCTTACTGAGATCAATCCTAGTAAAGTACTTCGCTCGGTTGAGTGCTGTGAAGAGTTTGTTCTGATCAGGCAGAGGTTCTGCTTGAAATTCAGTAATAGCATTGAGCTGTCGATAGTCGATGCACAATCTATGTTCTCCACTTGGCTTTCTCAATAATACGACGCTGGCACTGTAAGGTGATTCAGATGGTGAAATTATTCCTGCGGTGAGTAGCTGTTGTATTTCTTCCTCTAAAGTCTTTTGCTTTGCATAAGGAACTGGGTAAGTCTTGACTCGCACAGGCACTGTGTCATTTAACTTCATGTCAAATTCCTCCAAATCAGTTCTTCCTGGCTTATCTGTAAGTACGTCTGCATACATAACCATAAGTTCCCGAATCTGCTCCTGCTGATCCTTTGTTAAGTTGGGATTAATTTCCACATCCTTAAAGGTTTCTTTGGCTTGCAGTGGGTACTCGACTCCCATTGTTGATCCTTCTTCGACTTCAGTAGCCACACTCATGGCCATCAGATGTGCAGGTTCGGTGGTTGAGGGTCTTTCATTATATTTCTTCAGAAGGTTTATGTGAAATACTTTCATCTTGCCTTTGACAGAAATCTTGTAGTTGGTACGTGAGATTTTCTCCGTCACTACATAAGGTCCTCTCCATCCTATTTGCAGCTTATTCTGACTGGTTGGAAGCAGCAACATCACCTTCTCTCCCACCTCTAACTCTCTATCTTTTGCCTTGCGATTGAAGTAGCTAGCAATTCTTCGTCTGGCTTTACGTAGATTGACATTCGCTTGTTTCCAACTGTGTTGTAAACGATTCTTCAACTCGGCAACATACGTAGATGCAGTCACGACTGTATCGTCTGTATGATCATCAGTCCATGTTCGTAGCAATGCCTCCAATGGCCCCTTGATTGGTCGTCCAAACAACAAGGTTGCTGGAGCAAAACCTGTTGAGTGATGGGGTACCTCCCTATAAGCGAATAGTGCTGCGGGTAAATACAAGTCCCAATCCTCCGTATTCTCCTGGGCAATTTTGCGCAGAATACTAATCAAGGTCCCGTTCCACCGCTCCACAAGTCCGTTGGATTGCGGGTAATATGGTGAACTAAAGATATGGCGTGAATGAAAAAGTCTAAATGTCTCCTCCATAAGTTTACTACGAAACTGTGAACCGTTGTCCGTCAAGATTCTTTGGGGGAATCCTAGACGTGTGAATATTCCTAATAATGCTTCAGCAACGTGTTTGGAGTCACAGCTTGGCATAGGAACCGCTTCGGCCCACATGGTCGTTGTGTCCACAAGCGTTAATATGAATCGATTTCGCCTCTTCGTTGCGGAGAGGGGTCCGATTATGTCTACAGCTACCTTCTCGAACGGTATTCCTGTTATGGGCAGATCACCCAACATTGCCGGTGGTGTCCGGTGTTTTGGTGATACTTTCTGACACTGTGGGCATGATTTTACAAACCGTTGTATGTCTGCGTTCATCCCTGGCCAAAAGTAGTGAGTTGCAATGCGCTGTGTAGTGGCGTTGATACCCATATGCCCACTAAAGGGTAGACTGTGGCCCATTTCAAGAATCTGAGCCCTGTGTGGAGTTGGTACAACAAGTTGGTTGAACTCTTGTCCAGCTCTCCCTGCTTTCCTGTATAGAAGTGCTGACTTCATAAACAGCTCACCTTTACGTGGAGGTAAATGTGATTTAGGCAGTTTCCTGAAGCAGGGTTCCAAGGTGCTATCGGCTTCTTGTGCCCTCTTCAGTTCCTCCTTTCGAGGGATTGGCGTAGTTGTTTCCGGAGTCTTTTTCGTCTGGGATCGAGTTGTCATCGTCGACATCGCCACAGGTTGAACAGGTTCTCCTAGAATTATAAATCTACAGCCAAGAATTACGGGATATATAGGATCTTCTAAGACTGCAGCCTTGATTGTCCCAGTGACATAACGAGATGCTATGCTCACCTTTGCCACCGGAAGAGACATAGTCGCAGAGCTCTTCAGGGGTCCCTGTAATTCGACGATCTCCTCTGTCACCTGTTCCGGGTGAACTAAGGATGATGATACAACACAGTCGTACGATAACCCGGTATCATAGAGACAGGTCGTCTTGAATCCATTCAGCAATATGGACTCGACAACCGGAAGATGAGATGCGGTGTCTTTATGAGGTGTCTGGTTGGACGTTTCATCAGTGTTCACTCCTTTCTCTCTTCGGCTGGCCAAACAAACAGCTGTGTGTGGAGGTGGCTTCTTCCTACAATTCTTCAATGTGTGTCCTTTAATTTTACAATTAGTGCAGAATAATTTTTCCTCCTTCGCTGTTGTTTGGGCTGTGTTCTGAGGGATGTTTTTGGTTTTCCCATTTTTCTTGGTGCCTAAGTTGCCATCACCTTCCTTTGCTTTTGAAGTTTTATCCTGAGGGGGAATGTTGGCCGAACGTCCCTTACCTCCGATTTCCTTCTGAGATTTCTCAAATCTCTCGGCTAGGATGATGATGCTTTCTAGTCGGTCAGCTCCGTTCTGGGTTAAGAATGCTTTCATTTCATTCGACATCTTTCCTTTTAGTTGATCTATGATGATCATCTCTCGGAGCCCTTCGAAACTCTCATCAAACCTACCCAGACTTGCCCATCGTTGAACATAAGATTTCAGCCTTTCAACTAATTGCGCATAACTTTCGCCCGGTTCTTTCCTTGCGGTTTTGAATCGAACTTTGTAAGAGTCCCCGTCCACTTCGAATCGGCTCAAGAGTGCCTTTTTGAGTGTTTCGTAATCCTGTTGTTCTTCTCGAGTGAGTCTAGAGAACACGTCATACGAGGTAGACCTTAAAGCTTGCGATAGTTTCGTCGCCCATTTTTCCTGTTCTAGACCACAACTGACGCACATAAGTTCGAAACGTGATAAAAAAGCCTCGACATTGTCCGTCTGTTCATTAAATGGTTCTAGTGGAAATGACATCGCTCCGGAATTTTGGTACGAGACGTTGGAATGTTGTTCTGTCACTGGAAAACCTAGTGAGTTTGAGGGGGTGGGGGGAATCCCTCCCTCTAGTCTTCGGATCTCCAGATCAGTCTCCATTCTTTTCAACTCCAGTTGATGTTGACGTTCTCGTTCCCTATCCCTTATTTCATCTTCATGTTTCCTTTGTTCTAACTCATAAGCTTGTAGGCGTTGTTTCTCCTTTTCAGCGATTTCAGCTTGAAGTTTCTGTTGTTCTAATTCATATGATTGTAGGCGTTGCTTCTCCTTTTCAGCGATTTCAGCCTGCAACTTACTCTCCTTCTCAGCTATTTCAGCTTGAAGTTTCTGTTGTTCTAATTCATATGATTGTAGGCGTTGCTTCTCCTTTTCAGCAATTTCAGCCTGCAACTTCCTCTCCTTCTCAGCTATTTCAGCCTGCAGTTTCTCCCTCCTGTCAAATTCATCTGATACAAATTTAGCCAGCTCAGGGCCGTCTAAATTGCATAGCTTGCCTATTTCAACTGTCTGGGCACGGAACTTAGCAGCCTCGGCCATGCTCTATTTTTGTCTACCCTATCTTTTTGTAAAAAAAAATAATACTGTGCAGTTTGCTCAGGTCTGGGTAAGCCTGTCACTTCCCGGATCTGAAATTATACAGCATAACATGCACAATATTAACAAGCAAAAACTAACTAATGTCCGCTGACCCAAGTAAAATAGTTCTTATACACCACGAGAATCTGACCTAAGAAATAATTGCAACTTAAATTCTTGTCTTTCTGTCAATGCTCCTCAAGCTAAAGACAGAAGCAAAGAAGTACCCAGAATGATTGCACTCTTCCCAAAAGAACCTGAAATTTTGATAGAGATTTCCCTATGGAGAAAAATTTTCCCCAGTCGGTGATGAAATTCTCTAAGTCCAAATTCCTCTATAGAAAGACATCTTCTCGAAAGAGAAATGTTGTAGATGGTAAATTCTCACTCTATTTCCTCTGGAACACCTTTTTCTGAAATATAGACCTATTTGAAAGAGGCCCTCCTTTTTTCAGAAGAAATGATCAGTCACTTGCCATATTCTATCTATAATTGTCATTCATATCATATGGAGGTCAATCAGTACCCCACATGATGTTCATTTATCATATGTGAAGTGACAAAGTTAAAAATCTTAATTTGTTTAACAACCTCTATAATTGTCAATCATATCATATGGAAGTCAATCAGTACCACACATGATGTCTATTCAACATATGTAAACATGACAAAGTTGGAAATCTAAATCTGTGTAACAATCTCTATAATTGTTCAAACAAGTACAATGTCACCAATTCACACATGAATACTGTTCACATCTAGTGTCACTGATCTACCATAGTTTAGAATCCCTCGTCAGATATCTATCTATTCCCAGGGTTTATCATCTAGGATAATAGTTATCTAAACTGTCTGCTGGGTTTCAAAATCCCGGACGAGCCCCCAATATATGTCGTATATTTTGAAGGGACTGGCAATCACTAAAGTGCATGACCCATCTCTGTTAAAGGTAGCTGGGCCCCATCCTCTTCTTATATGTAAATAGATCAAGAATACGACCCTTGAAAGATTTACAGACTCGGATTTGGTTATTTGTCTAAGGGTGTGTGGTCCTCTTTTAATAGAAAAGTCATCACTAGGTTTGTCCCCTGTCTTTCCACCTGGTATTTAATGGTATAGCTCACGAACCCCCTTCTTCCATCTTAAGAAATTGTCTGAAAAGACTTTCTCAATAAGAATCAGGTGCAATATAACATGGATTTGGAACAGTTAAAGATGAAGAGTCTCCTGTTCTCTCTCTCCAACTAAGAATTTATCTTATGTGAATGTGTATCTGTTAATTAAACATTCAACAAACACAAGGGAGCATTGAGACATGTTCCACACACAAGATAGAGATTTTCCCACAGATAGTTTGGACTGACAAATTAAGTGGAAGAGATCTTCACATTTAAACAAATTTATTGACTGTGCCAGTTTCTTTTGGCCTATTTGACATTTTCTTTGTTCTTTCATCAGCTGTTAACATTTACAGAATGAAATAGAAAAAAAAAAAAACTTTCATAGGACCAAGTATAGTCAGTCAATAAATAATAACATTCATTGTGTAGTGAGATATTTTAACTACCAAAATGTGTTATAGTTAACAATTTCTACATCCAACAATAATTCAAGAAAATCATTTTCTGAGAGGGTGAAGTTTGTGGGAGTGATAAGAAAACCTGGTGTGATGAGATGTGGATAAGCCTGGGTCCATGGTCTGATGGATCCACTTCAGGTTGGGCCAGTTTAGCTTCACTGAAGACTTCTCATTCTCTGCCTAAGGCTGGAGTCATCTGCCATCACAGGTGTTGATCATCTCATTCACTCCTCTTCCCTCCTTGTTGGTTAGGTGTGGCACCAAGACATCACTGTTTAAAATTCATACAGGTATGTATAATCCTTTACAGCATGTTCATAGTGTGAACACAACATAACAAAACAAAAATGATAAGATCAGAAGAAGTATTGTTGTGTTACTTTGGGGTGGGTCAGAGATTATTACACTGGATGCAGCTTCTGTTGTCTGGTACCTGCTGTATGCATTTCCTCAGTGGACCTGTAGTTCAGTGAGTAGTGTACAGTCAGACACAGATAAGAGTGATAATGTGATGTTCCCTGAATCATGGTAATCAAGCTGACAGGCAAGATCAACACAAGTATGAGATGCATTTGTATAAATGGCATACATTTAAACATCCACATTACTCTATTTGTTCTACATTGTGTATATAATTGTTTATCTGTACTTTCCAAGGCAACTACTTCCTATTCTAAATCATTTCCTTGTTCCTGCTGTTGTGGTGTGGAGTTGTGTGGTGTGAAGTGTATTGTGTTGAGTTAACTTCTGTTGTGTGGGGTTCCATAGCTTGTACTAATTGTCCTCACATCTACATCAGTTAATATGAGTTTAACTCATCTAGTGTGCTTTTATTGTGGTTCATGTCCAACATACAGAATTTCTGATGTGTATTTGTTACAAAATGTAATCTATACAAGGTCATGACACAATATATTAGAAAAAAATTATTACTTAAAGTATTTTTCCCTAATACTCTCCTCCTCTCTGTCTACTTATACTTCTCCTACATCTTTTACCAGTGCATATCATGTCCATTCTGTTGGCGACACAGTTGGCTATAGACCAAGGTAATTATCACCCGTTAGTCTGAGCAGATTAAGTAGGTCGGCTATCACAAATGACGTTTGTGAACATAAACCTATTTTAAGCAATGCAGTTGATGTAGTGCGTTGTCTAAATAAAATCTGACACATGAATAAACTAATTTCTATCAAATACTATTTGTTTTCAATCCGTAAAGAGAAAAGGAAGAGTATAATTCCTGTTTCATTTCTTTAGATTGCAAAATAGACAGAATTAAGTACATTTTTAAGCAAGGTAGTGTTTCGTTTGCACCAGCTGACTATCTCTGCAGAAACGTTTTCCTAGAAGTTTTTGATGAAAAGCATTTGAGTGCATTGGAAATTTCATCTTGTACATTATTCTGTGATAGATTATAGTCATATGCACATAGTGAAGTTGTTAGATGTAGTGTAGAAAGTCAGAGTTTTGCAGTTTTGAGAAATTATAAGATGTCGGTTTCGCCGGGGAAGTGGCGCCAGTATTGAAGTTGCGATCGGCAGTTTTTCACATTTTCAGAGATTTATTTTATCAAAAATACAATTCATTGGACGCACAACACTGGATACCTTTACGTTATACATCTTGGTACCACTTAGATCTGAGAATCACGCGCTTACCTCAGACTAGATCAAACTGCCCGTTGTAAAAGTTTGAAAGTTGGACAACACATAGCTTTGGCGACTGCTCGCTCGCTCTGAAGTCATAGAAGTGCGCGGTTTTATTAAAGCGGCGCCCAAGCTGGGGGACGCTATATCCACGTGATGTGTCTCTACCAGTCACATTCTATTCTGTTGACGCTAACCCTTCTATTCTTATCCTGGCATCTGTCTGTCATTAGTATCGCTTAGTGCGTTCGATGTTCTACGGTGCTGTAATTGTTTCGATAATCTCTGGGTTGCTGTGTAACGTTGACGCGCTGAAAATGATGGATAGGTGAATATGTCACACTTGTGGAATAGCCTTCCACCAGATCTGAAAACTCCAATAAGTCCCTATACATTCAACCGAAAACTCTTTCAATACTTACTTCATACCGACTATATACCTCCATAAGTCACCTACTGCTATCATTTTTCATGAGTGAGTGAGTGTGAGAGCGAATGAGTGTGTAAGAGAGAGAGCGAGAGAGAGAGAGAGAGAGAGAGAGAGAGAGAGAGGGTGAGTGAGAGATTACATGAGAAAGTGAATGAGTGAGAGTGAGTGAGTGTGTGTGTGTCTGTTTGCTTGTCTGTGTGTGCGAGTAAGAGAGTGAGTTAGTGTGGTTTAGAGAGTGAATGAGTGAATGAGTGATTGAGAGAGAGAGAGAGAGAGAGAGAGAGAGAGAGAGAGAGAGAGAGAGAGTAAGAGAGTTAGTG
>OY992876.1:91720373-91760738 GCA_963921405.1 Cepaea hortensis | reverse complement strand
GCAGGGAACAAGTCCATATGACCTGAAGGAAAGCGCCGAAGCCTGGCGAACGCTAGCGGCCGCCCAGCCCGGATTTCCCT
Organism: Cepaea hortensis; assembly: GCA_963921405.1. Lineage (NCBI taxonomy): Eukaryota > Metazoa > Mollusca > Gastropoda > Stylommatophora > Helicidae > Cepaea > Cepaea hortensis. The sequence goes on along the minus strand of OY992876.1, from coordinate 91,760,658 downwards.
ACGACCCGATGGCCATGTACCCCTATGGACCAGGGTGAGTACCGCCCGCATTATTTCCTCATCTCATAATCAGGTTTGCGTCGCTTAAAGGAACCACAATATTGAAATATTTTACGTTCGCAGAATAAACACATTGTTTCAGAAACATAAGGATTGGAAAGCTGCACTTAAAAAACACGCAAAACATAAAACACGTACACGAAACAAACCCCCATACACGACAATTCAAACAGAACTGAATACAACTATAGTTTTGCTCGTCAAACTTCTGATTGTGCGTTCCGTAGAAGCCTTGGAAGCCATTTTGGTTTTTAATCGGAAGTTCCCTTTCAGTTCTACACCACCTTTTCACAACCTCCCCCCCCCCCCCTTTTCCTCCCTTTCGTTGCACAGTGTTATCCAGCTATATTATATTTTTAGCCGTTGAGAATTCCAATATTAACCCTGGAATATCGAGGCTAATTACTTGGATTTTAATTCTTTTCGTCATCTATTTATTAATCATTCAGATCACAAGGTGTGTTAACAGTTGACTAATTGCTGCGAACGGCACAAAAACGCTTTTAAAAGACGTCTTCATATTCTAGGCTTGATATTTGTATCGTCTGCTGCCTGATCTTCTTCCCCCATCCTCACCACCGATAACGGGCGAGGGGGGTTAATGGTGGGGAGGGGTGAGGCGGTGGTTTAGAAATGAAAAGAAAGCACAATCGGAAGTTTGACACCTTATAGTATATAATATATAAGAGTTGAATTGAGTTGAGTTGAGCTCATTTGAGTAGAGTTGAGTTCATTTGAGTTGAGTTCATTTGAGTTGAGTCAAGAACCGAATCACAACACTCGGGACATTCCCATACGCGCTCCGTTCTCATCTGCAACAGCCAGCGAAGAGCCCCAATAATAATGGTACCAGAAGCAGTCTGACTTTTGTGTCCGTCTGGCGTTCCCTGGGAGTCCTGACTATCAGCCAGATCCTCTGCTCACTTTCTGCAGCACCATTCTCTCCAGGCCGTGAAGATCTATCTGTTTTTCTGCACATCGTTATGAAACTAATCATTATAATTTCAGCAGGTGTATATTAAGTATCCTCGTGATAGCAGATATTTATTCTATTTTCCCCGTGAATGAATTATATAGTAGGTTGGCTGGTGGATTGATTGCTGGGTTAGTTACAGGTTTTTGTTTTTTGTTTTGCGCGCGCTCGCTTTGAACTCAAGCGTAGTTCATACACACTACTTCTAATAATGCTGGACTGAATGTTGCATGTGGTTAGTTTTCCCTATTAACAGTGTCATCCGCCATCAGGCGGACCCACTCCGACTTCAGAGGTAATTGTAATTTACCCCCCCCCCCCCAAGTTAAGGGCAAGAGGTTAATAGTTTAGTCCAACTGTCTGGTATTGAGTTGAAACCCTTACCTCGGCATCAGCACTCCGGATGTTTAAGAACATGCGTTCTTATCCACTCGGCCATGCTGACCCCCTGAAGGTTTGATTAGTGGGTTGGTTGTGAGGTAGTGGGTCGATCCACCCATCGAACCAATTAACCATCAACCCACACATCCAACCATCTACGCAACCATCCACTTAACCAACAATCCACCCAACCATTCACCCAACCAAACAACCAACCACCCAACCAACCAGGCAACCACCCAACCAACCAGGCAACCACCCAACCAACCAAACAACCAACCACCCAGCCACCCAACCAACCAGGCAACCACCCAACCAATCACCCAGCCACCCAACCAACCAGGCAACCACCCAACCAACCAAACAACCAACCAACCACCCACCCAATCACCCAACCAACCACAGCAGTACATCACCGATATAGTTGCAGCATGTTATTATTATATATCAGTTGTTTGTGCTCGTATGTATCCGTGTGTGTTTGTACGATTGTGTATGTGTGGTTATCTGGTGCTAGAGTATGTGGTCTGGCTATGAAGTTATGACTTCTAAGTACCCATGGATGTTCTGTCCTCCAGGAAGAACGCCACCCGCGAGAACACCAACACCCTGAAAGCCTGGTTGTACGAGCACAGGAAGAACCCGTACCCGACCAAAGGGGAGAAGATCATGCTGGCCATCATAACCAAGATGACACTCACACAGGTAAGAGAACATAGACAGGTAGAGACACTCACACAGGTAGGTGAGCATAGACAGACAGACATCCACACAGGTAGGTGAGCATAGACAGGTAGATACTTACATGGGTAGGTGGGCATAAACAGACTCACTGAACAGATAGAAAAATCAATGACCAAGTCCTATAACAAACAAATGAAAGCCGTAAACTGATTAGAGAAATTAGACGTAGACAGTCACAAGTATTTGGGCACGTTATAAGAAAAAATGAATTGGAGAACTTGGTAACAATTGGCAAGATCGAGGGGAAGAGAACAAGGGGAGGGCAGAGAATTAAATACCTGGATGGCTTGGCCACGTTGTATGGTCGAGATAGGAACGCTGAGCTGATCCACGACTCTGGTGATCGAGTGAGATGGCAAAACATGACTGCCCACGCTTACCGGCTTGGCACATGATGATCATGAGACACTCACAAAGGTAGGTGAACATAGATCTATTCGATGCTTTCAGCATGTCGCCCTGCGGAAAGAGACCCCAAGGCAACCTGTCTAAAGCATTGCACAGATCAGACATCCGTAGCTTCAGCGACGACCCCCAGGAGTCTCCATGAAAATTGTAATCTTGAACCGAATGAGTCCAGAATCGAATTCACAACCTTGGGAGAGTGAGACTGATGGCGTAACGACTGCACCACATAAACTCCCTAAACAATGTCAGAATAACCGGGGATCTGTAATATGCGGAATCCACACACATTGGTTCTCGTGGGTGCCACAGATTTCGTGCACTGAGTTGAAATGATCCTTTCGCTACCTAAAGAAGGATAACGAAAGGAAAATTCCAAGTGCGGAGAAAATAGTTTTGAATTAATTGACATACTCAATATCCTCTTCGCCTGCGATCAACGCTAGCTATGTGTCATTTCCAGTATCGGTCGTAAACAGGATGTTGTACAGCTTCCACTGTAGTGCGTAGATGTCCATTTACTAGTGCCGCATGGTTCCATCATCCGGCTACTGAATTAAGTGCGTGGAGCGACACTGTGAACTGTGGATTTCGTGAAAAATGTTTTTACATCTGTCCGCGGTGGTTTGTAGCGTGAACTGCATGTTCAGGAAAATGGCGGCCGACTGTACACTGGACAAACTGGGTTGCTTTATGCAGTAATGTGTGGCTGTTGGTTTTCTAGTGACTGCCGCTTCCATCGACAATGAATTGTATTTTTCGTGGCGGACTTTTGTGTTGGCATTCTGGCTGCGCCATTATGCACAGTATGCCTGTGCTGACTGTTGGTTTATCGAGACTTCTGTCTGTTCCACTTTTCACATGGGGCAGTGAGGAGCATTTTGTGTGGTATTCACTGGCACAGGAACGGAGTATTATAGAGATGACACGCTGCCGTGAAGTTGGAACCGCGACTAACTAACTAACTTTCTAGTCCCGTGCAACTTGGGCCAATATCTTTCGGCTTCGACGGTTGAGGTTTCTTTTTCTGGATTCCACTTCACATTGACATTTTACCTTTCCGGGCTTGTGGGCTCTCCTTGTCCATATTTTCTTTCGGGTACTGTTGCCCTTACAAATTCAACGAATCAACAAATCAATTAATCAACAAGTCATTCATTCAACAAGCCAATCAATCAATCAATTAATTTATCACATCTTCTTGCTTCTTGGGCATTTGTTTCAAATTATTAACCCCACGGTTGGATATAAATTAACGTAATATCCTTAATTACCTACGCAAAGTTATTATTTTATTTAATTTTATATGATAATTATTTCATAAAGTGCAGATCGTTATAGAATTGGAGCATTAGGAAAAACGCATGAAAGAAACGAGGTTAAATGATAATATGAACGAACAGAGATTAAAAAGGAACGACCTGTTTCATCGTGCCACGAGAGAGAAGGATTGGGTGGAGACAAAAACACGCAGGGAGGAAACATTCGACATGGGCTGGAGGTCGGCTTCTGAATCTGGGCCAGTTTATGGAATTCAAGATGATCAAAGCGAATGTTTTTTGTTGTTGTAAAAACTACATGCGGAAGAGGGTAGCGTAAATGGTGTGTGTGTGTGTGTGTGTGTGTGTGTGTGTGTGTGTGTTTGTGTGTGTGTGTTTGTGTGTGTGTGTGTGAGGGTGGAGGGGAGGGAGAGAGGGGATGAGGGGAGGGGAGAAAATGAGACAGCAAGAAAGAAAGAATGAAATAAAGACAGACAGAAAGAAAGACAGACAGAAAGAAAGAAAGAAAGAAAGAAAGAAAGAAAGGAAGAAAGAAAGAAAGAAAGAAAGAAAGAAAAAGAAAGAAAGAAAAAGAAAGAAAGAAAGAAAGAAAGAAAGAAAGAAAGATGTGCAGGAGCATGATCGGCCACGAACTTGATGATGTTGCGGATGACGATTATAATAGTGAATATACTTATAAAGATAATGACGCTGATAATGCTAGAAATGAAAAGACAGACAGATACAAGATTGACCGAGACGCATCCCGATATAAAGAAAGAAGATAAGACAGGGCATTGCGAATGTCACGGATGAAAAAAAAAAGAAGAAAACATGCAACCTGCAAAACAAGGCCCTGTGTATCTTGCGGCCCCCCTAGATAATTTAAATCGGCCACCGATTCTATAAATATATTTTGAACGCGTTGAATTCTTCAACTGAAGAAAACTGACCGTCGTTTCTACACACGTCTTTCTTTACAGGTGTCTACGTGGTTTGCTAACGCCAGAAGAAGACTGAAGAAAGAAAATAAAATGACGTGGTCGCCACGAAACCGCAGCGAGGATGGCAGCGACGATGTAGATAATAATGAGGATGATGATGACTGTGGCGATGGCAGACGGAGGGATGTCATTTCGCCTTCTCCGCAGGATCTCGATATAACCTCTTCTAAACCATCCTCACCGCTTCTCTCCCCTGGTAAGTGTGTGTCCATGTGTGGTTGTTTGTGTGTGGTTGTTTGTGTGTGGTTGATTGTGTGATTGTTTGTGTGATTGTTAGTGTGGTTGTTTGTGCGTGGTTGTTTGTGTTTGTGTGTGGTTGTTTGTGTGTGGTTGTTTGTGTGTGGTTGTTTCTGTGGTTATTTGTGTGTGGTTGTTTCTGTGTGGTTGTTTCTGTGTGGTTGTTTATGTGTGGTTGTTTGTATGTGGTGGTTTGTGTGTGGTTGTTTGTGTGGTTGTTTATGTTGTTGCTGGTGTGGTTGCTTGTATGGTTGTGTTTCTTTATGAGCGGGGGGAGGGGGTGAATGGCTGAATGCGCGATTGTGTGTGTAATTATGTGTGTGGTTGCTTGTGTGGCTGTTTCTACATTTGTTGGCGTAGTTGCGGGGCTGGCATTGATGTTACTCTTCTGCTGTCGACCCTCTATCCTGCATTGGGACATAAGCCCCCAAACACCTCACTCCATGCCCTCAAGGAACACACTCCAAGCCCTCAACCACCTCAGTCCATGCCCTCAAGGAACACACTCCAAGCCCTCAACCACCTCATTCCATGCCCTCAACCACCTCATTCCATGCCCTCAACCACCTCATTCCATGCCCTCAAGGAACACACTCCAAGCCCTCAACCACCTCATTCCATGCCCTCAACCACCTCATTCCATGCCTTCAAGGAACACACTCCAAGCCCTCAACCACCTCATTCCATGCCCTCAACCACCTCATTCCATGCCCTCAACCACCTCATTCCATGCCCTCAAGGAACACCTCAAAGCCCTCAACCACCTCACTCCATGCCCTCAAGGAACACACTCCAAGCCCTCAACCACCTCATTCCATGCCCTCAACCACCTCATTCCATGCCCCCAACCACCTCACTCCAAGCCCTCAACCACCTCACTCCAAGCCCTCAAGGAACACACTCCAAGTCCTCAACCACCTCACTCCAAGCCCTCAAGGAACACATTCCAAGCCCTCAACCACCTCATTCCATCTCTCAACCACCTCATTTCAAGCCCTCAAGGAACACACTCCAAGCCCTCAACCACCTCACTCCAAGCCCTCAACGAACTCACTCCAAGCCCTCAACCTACTCTCTCCAAGCCCTCCTCTCTGTAGCTATCCCACGCAGCTTCATCCATGTCCTCCCCATAGTCTCTCCTCGGTGTTTTTGTAGTTCTTCTTCTATTTCTTTTACCCTCTCGATTACACAATAAGACTATTCTAGTTGTGTACAACTACACTACTCACGGATTGTGCTAGTGTCTTTCTATGTCGTTGTTTTTGTCTTAACGATGGCTGTTTACAACGACATATCTCATTGCGTAATTGCGTGGCATCCTGATTTCTGTGGTTCACCTAATGGCTGGTTTCCTGCGTCTTCAGTACCTTTTCTTTACTAGAACAGACTCTGGTCTCACTCGAGTTTATATGTGTATTCACGCACACGCTTGTCTGCGCATGTACGTACATACATACACACCTAGAGCTTTCTGGTTCTTATCCTGTTACTTAAAACTTAAAACAAGTCCGCCACGTGAATGTCGGGAGTTGGACTTTTGCTGCCAGAGGTGATGAATGCCTGAGCCATGGGGTATTTTGCAAGATTAGGCGCTCACACCAACTCTGCGCCTCAGACCACATATCAACATTTGGAACCCGGCTGTGTATACGACTGACTGTATTTGACAACATATATTATATATCTCTGTATACTCCATACACTACCAATTACCGCACAGCTTCCCCTACTAATTCTTCCCTCCCCTCCCCCAAAGCAGCTACATATCCAAATATATCACCCACCCTTTCATACCTCACAACCCACCATATGCTACCACATTGATCAAACCAACTTCGCCATCTCCCCTGTAACCGAACCGTTTATTCAATGCCCGGCTTATCCCCGCTTTATCCTAATCGCTGTTCACCATTTGTCCTCAAACATCTTTACCCCAGTGGTTTCCAAAACATAATACAAGCTTGTTTTATACTCAGGCCATGTATTTAAGCTCCATAAATGTGGCGCCCTGCTGGATAAGCGGATTTACTTTTATGCAGATGATGTTTCTGATGACGATGTTGTTGGCGATCATTTATCCAGCTGTTGTTGCCCAGAGCGGGCGTCGGAAACCTTGTTGTAGTTTGTAGTGCTGGGACGTGGACAGCAGAGCTCACAAGCTCAGGAAGGCACCTGGCCATGGGAGAAGGGATCCAGAAAAGAAACCTCAACCGTCGAAGTTGGAAGGTCTTGGCCCAAGTGGCACGGGACTAGGAAGAGGACATCTTCGCACTACAACGGATGTAGGGGTCATAGCGAAAGTTGGTCGAAGAAGAAGAAGAAGAAGAAGAAGAAGAAGAAGAAGAAGAAGAAGAACAACAACAACAACAACAACAACAACAACAACAACAACAACAACAAGATGAAGCAGTGCTGTGCCGAAGTAATGTTGCAAAACCACTCGACAAGCCCCTCTAAATCCACTTTAAGCCGCTGAGCGCGTGAGTTCAAGTCCTCTATATTTCTATTCATAAATACCGTTGAACAAATTAATTTGACCTCGATCTTGTATTTTACACATTTCCCACACATTAAAGAAATATTCCTTTTTGAGTATATTATTCAAAACCTTAATATAAATATAATGAAATAGAAATATTACGTTTTGCAACATTTTAGGTTTGAACATATTTTGAAATGACATTATAATATTGCCATATGCACACTTTGTTAAGACAGAAAGTCGAATAATTTGAAGAATAAACAATTTTAATGGGACAGTGAGGAGTATTGTGTATGATATTCACTGGCACAGGAACGGAGCATAATGGGGCGACCCTTTACCGTGAAGTTGAAATCGCGACTATCTAACGACTAACATTTTAACGGTGCCATATTACTTAATAACAACACCAATATATGTGCTATGGTCTCGCTGACATAAGACTGGCACGATATTACGGAAGACAAGAGAAGTCTTTCTTTACACACTATTTTCTTGCTGCCTGATTTCTTCATTCTGTCGTTCTTGTTTGATGTTTCTGCTTTCTTCAGTCTCGAGGAATGCAACACGGGCAAAGTTTTGTCTTGTATACCTTTGGGGGAAAAAAGTAGTTTCATTTGTTTCGTCTAGCATTTCTCTTCTTTCATTTTCTTTATTCATGGACGACTCTCTCTCTCTCTCTCTCTCTCTCTCTCTCTCTCTCTCTCTCTCTCTCTCGTTCTCTCTTTCACTCTCTCCCTCTCTTTCTCCCTCTGTCTCTTTCTCTCTTTCTCTCGCTGTCACTTGCTGTCTCTCTCACTTGCTCTCTCTCTCCATCTCTCTCTCTCATGCTAGCTTGCTCTCTCTCTTGCTCATTTCCTCTCTTTCAATTGCTCTATCCCTTTCAATCTCACTCTCTTTCAGTCTCTCTCTCTCTCTCTCTCTCTCTCTCTCTCTCTCTCTCTCTCTGTCTCTCTCGCACTATCTAGCTTGTTTTATTTATCTCGTCTATCGGTATTACTTTCTTTAATTCTCTCTCTCTCTCTCTCTCTCTCTCTCTCTCTCTCTCTCTCTCTCTCTCTCTCTCTCTCTCTCGCGCTTGATATCTCTTTCTCACCTGATAGCCCTCTCTTTCTCTGTCTCTGTATTGTATCTCTCACTCTTACTCTCTGTCTCTATTACCCTCTTTGTCTATTTCGTGCGCTCTCTCTCTCTCTCTCTCTCTCTCTCTCTCTCTCTCTCTCTCTCTCTCTCTCTCTCTTGCTCTTTGTCATTCTTCCACTCCCTCGTCTTCTCTGTCTTTCGATATACATAATCCCCTGTCTCGTCTCGCATGTACATTGTCTCTATCTTACTCTCTAATTTTCTCCCTATTATTGTCTCTCTCTGGGTGAGGGATGTGTGTTTGGGTGGATGGGTGTGGGTGTTGGTGGGTGGGCGCTATGTGGGTTGGTGTGTCTGTAGGGTGTGGCGAATGTGTGTGTGTGGGTTAGGAGATGGATGTGGGTGTGGGTGTGTGTGTAGATGGGCGATATATGTGTGTGTGTGGGTTGGGGATGTGGGGGTGGGTGGTCGGGGGATGCATGTGTGGGTCGTGGGTGTGTGCGTGGGTGGGAGATGTGTGGGTGGATGGAGGAATGTGTGCTTGGGTGGGGAGATGCATGTGTGTGTGGAAGATGTGTGTGGGTGGTGGATGTGTATGTGGATGAGGGATGGGTGCGTGGGGGAGGGATTTGTGTGGGTGGCGGAGGTGTGGGTGGCTGCGGGATGTGTGGGTTGGTAGGGGGATGTGTGTTTTGTTGGGGGATGTGTGTTTGACTAGATGGTTGGGGGTGTGTAGGTGTGGGTTTATGGGTGGAGGATGTGTGGTGGTTGGAGTGATTATGTGGGTGGCTGATGGGTGGGTAGGTGGGGTAGGTGGGTGGTGGGGCGTGTATGTATCCCTGGGGATGTGGGAGGGTTGTGTATGGGTCGTGGGGGATGTGTTTGTGGGTGAGGGATGTTTTGTGGGTGGTTTGAGGTGTGTGGGTGTTGGTGGGTGGTAGATGTATAGGTGGATGGGTGTGTGGATGGATGAGTGGGGGATGTGTGCATGGGTGGTGGATATGTGAGTCTATGTGTGTGGGGGTGTGTGTAGGGGTGTGGGGGATGTGTATGTGGGTTGGGGATGGGTGTGTGTATGGGTGGGTGTTGTGAGTGGGGGCGGGGTGGGTGGGGGTATGTGTAGATTGGAGATGTTTAAGTGTGGATGAAAGATGTGTAGGTGGGTAGCGAGATGTGTGCGGGTGGTGGGTGGGAATGGGTGTGTGTGTGGGGATGTGTGTGGGTGGGTATGTGTGTGTGTGTGTGGATAGGGAGATGTGTGTCTGGGTGGGGAGATGTGTGTGTGGGTGAGGAGATGTGTGTGGTTGGGGGATGTGTGTTTCGGAGGGGGATGTGTGTGGGTGAGTGATGTATTTGTGTGTGGGTGGGTGGGGGAGTTGTGGATCTAGGATGTGTGGGTGAGTGGGTGTGTGTGTGGGGGGATGTGTATCTTGGGATAGATGTATGGGTGGGGGAATGTATGTGTGCTTAGGGGTTGGTGGTTGGATGTGTGGGTTGGTGGGGGTGTGGGGAGGGGGGTGGGGGGGGGAGGATATGTCTCATAACATGTTTACGTTTACAATAGTCATTTGACAATGTTGTTTTTTCTATGTATCATGCACTACTGACGAATGAAAGATGAGTGATTGGAAGGGCCGAATGTAAGACGGGCCTGCGTGCCAAATTTGTTACCCTATTAAAATAAAGTTAAATCAAATCAAATCAAATCTTTCATTCTCACTGTCCGTATTTCACTTCTTCTCTTCATCTTCCGTCATTCCCTCCATTTTCTCTCCTTCCCTCCATCTTCCCTCTTTCCCCCCATCTTCCATCCTTTCCTTCATCTTCCCTCCTATCCTTCATCTTCCCTCCTCCCTCCGTCTTCCCGCCATCTTCCCTCCTTCCCCCATCTTCCCACCTTCCTCCTATCTACCCTCCTTCCCCCTATCTTCCCTCCTTTCTCCATCTTTCCTCCTTCCTACCAGCTTCCGTCTTTCCTTCCATCTTCCCTCTTTTCCCTGCCACTTAATATCACACTTTCCTCTTCTTTAGACTGCCCCCCTCCCCCCCCCCCTACCATCACCCACCTTGTAAATACTCTATTATCAATTATCATTCCGAAACAGTTTCCTCGCCCGCAGTCTATCTTGTTCATCAACTACTCCTCCCCCCTTCCCTCCCCCACTCCCATGAGCTCTTGTCAGCCCCGACTCCACTCTATTTATTTGTCCATCCATTTGTATACAGTTATCACCATCATCCAAAAATACAACTTGAGCCCATTATGATGCTACCCGACAATACCCAGGCTTGTCTAGCAAGGCAAGGCATACGTCCCAGATAAAACCTCCAACACGAAATGCTGTTTATTTAACAGGCGCGGAGGTTGCAGGGGAGGATGACGGCGACGCATAAAGAAATCTGTTGTTTTGACAAAAGCCTCCAGAACGGAGTGGTCTGGTTGTTTCCTAGACATGAACCATTAAGTTAAAACAGGACCAGCCGACTGCCAGTCAACGGGGCAAGTCATTTTTGCTGTTCTGACAAAAGATATGGACGGATGTATTCGGAGCACAAGCGATTCAACTCAATACAAGATCCTGACATAGGGTGACATTGTTGCTCTCAGGTTGTAGGCTGGCAGTGAAAGCACGCCTTCTTTACGCTGCTATGGCAACAGTGAGTGACGTCAATGACACTACTACTACTACTACTACTACTACTACTACTACTACTACTACTACTACTACTACTACTACTACTACTACTACTACTACTACTACCACTACAAACTACTACTACTGCTACTACTTCAACTCTACCTTCTCCCTCCTCTTATGTTTAACCCTTTCTTCTTCTTCTTCTTCTTCTTCTTCTTCTTCTTCTTCTTCTTCTTCTTCTTCTTCTTCTTCTTCTTCTTCTTCTTCTTCTTCTTCTTCTTCTTCTTCTTCTTCTTCTTCTTCTTCAACAAGACGAAGACAAGAAGATCAAGAAAACCCAACAGATAAAAGAAGAATATACTACTATACCCACCAGGGCTCAGAACAATGCTACCCGAACCAAATGAGAGCCAGAACACAGCCAACTGACTCAGAGACAAACATCGTAAAATCCAGGACTTACAAGGCCATGAAACTCACTCTACAGGGATAACCATTGTGACAAAGGAACATCCTAAAACGATGCTCATCGCCCTGCAGTTAAGCTCCTTTTGTGACAGATCTATGTAGGAGCTTAGATCTTACAGCCAACAAGGCCTCTTGTCCGGGGTTCTACACGACTCCCACTGTCCACCTAAATCCTTTATCTGTTCTGATGCGAATTTATCATCTGTGAGGATTACTCATTCATAGTTTCAGACAGACTTTTCCCAGCATTCCATCTCTATCTGACAGATAAGACGCCATTATGATTTATAATTACACCCTCTCCTCTCTTAGCAAGTGTTCTTATTGCCGTTTTGGCGTGTGTGATTTGGTTGACGGAAAGCGATTAGACCCGTCACAGTAAGCGTCAAAATGTCTGTTTAGCCGCTGTTGTCGTTTGTTAACTGTTTAGAGCCAGATGCACGGATGAGTGACTTCACGGAATATTGAAATGTAGAATTTGGAATACGATTGTTGTAAATAGCGTATTTTTACCTGCTCACAGCCAAAAAGCTTTGAGGTGATTGTTTTCTTTCTTTTTTCTTTTTTTTTTTTGTTTTCTTTCTTTTTTTTTTTTTTCTTTTTTTTTTTACTGTGGATGAAACACCTGTTTAAAAATTAAAAAAATAAATCACACGTACAGGTATTGTTGTTTTCTTGAAAATATGCGAATTGTGTTAAAGGTCTGTTCCGTTTCGTTGGGTTGGTCATGTTCGCTTCTGTAATTCCTTGTGCTTTTTCGTGTTCCTGATTCACGCTTTTCTCCGCGTCTCTTTACCTCTATCTGTAAGCGCATCTCATTATCTGTCTGTCTGTCTGTTTCTCTGTCTCCTTCTTCTATACTTCTGTCTGTTTGTCTTCCAACAATGTTATATTTTAAAGGGTGTGAACGTTTGGATCGTGACTCACAAGTGACTTTCTCCTCTGTGCAGCCGTACTGTGTGTGTCATCTTGAAGCTTTAGATAACGAAAGCTGTTTAGAGACGTGGTAGTCCACGCAGCGATAATGATAAGTTTAAGGATGATGATGTGTGATTTTGTTGATGATGATATCGACGACGACGATGATGATGATGATGGTAAATAATGATGAATCTGTTGATGATTATGATGATGGTGCTAATAATGATGATGCCGTTGTTGATGATCATGACGTTAATGATAATATTGACGATAATGAAATGACGATGATCATAATTATTATGCGGGTGATAATGGTACTTCTACAGCCAAATGTAAAAGAGGAAACACAGAAGAAGATCATGTAGCGTCCCCCCCCCCCCCCTCCCACGAGGACATAAGATCAGCGTGTTCGGCAAATCTGGAATCCATCCATCTTCCCCCAGACGTCGTTCTGTGTTTCCTCTCGCCCGACCAGAAGCGGTGACGCCTTGACAGGCGCGTTGTTTCAACACGATCATGTTGTTGCTGCAAGGTGCAAACCCACGCTCCCAGTTGTTACCAGACAAGATATGATATATTGCTACAGGGTAGGCTCGCCAAGATAAGGACCCCAAAGACATGCGAAGCCTTTGGACGCAGACATGCTCCAGATTCTTCGCATACGATAGCCAGTCACATTTCGTGCCTGTTCTGACCTCCGGGAGACAGACAGTTTTCAAACTGAAGCTTAAGACATTAAAGAAATTCCTGAACTCCCGAGAGACTAATTCTGAAGAGAATTCACCCCACGTAGGGAAATCCCGAAGCGGGCATAAAGTATTTCGGGAATTCCCTAAACTTAAGCTTAATTGTTAAAACCCACACAAGGAAGGTTTATTTTGTCATTCCTCTTTTATTTCCCGTTTAGTGTTTAGTCTAAACGCGGTAGTTGTATGTGGGGGAGTTGTTTGTTCATCTTCTTTCACGGGCTGGGGCGATGACAGGCCCGTTTCAAACCACATTTCTTGTGGGTTGGAAGTAATCTGTCTATATGATACCCTGCCCGAATGAGTAGACCTAGTGCATGTTGTTCTGTGGGTGGCGGTGATCAGATCAGGTGTCGCAGCAATGCTCGGTTGTACACTGCGGTCTGGACAGACGATTTCGCGTGACTTTTTTTAAAGAATGTAGGAAAATACAGGCGAAAGTGAAAGGACGACAAAGTTGCATATTTCTTCCTAGGACGTCCGACTGAATGGCTTTTCCATTTTCCAAAAATAGATAGTTTTTCTTCTATAAATAAAGTCACGTTAGTAGTCGCGGGTCATTGAAGATTAAGACTGAACACGTGTGAGAATATCTCTAGTACTGCGGTCTTGGTTCTTGACTCAGCTCAAAGGTTTGCCCAATATTAGTTCTTGAGCATATGCGCTGCGATGTCTTCTAGTTGTTTTCAAAGGCGATCATGTAACTTTGCAGCTGGAAGATTCTTAGTTCTTTCGATATGTGTTCCTTTCTGTTCTAGGATTGTTAACTTGGTGCTTTGTTCTTATTTGTAGACAGACATGTAGAAAGACATTTTGATTGACAGAAAGACAAATTGATAGATAGATAGATAGACGGTAGATGGCTAGACTGATTTGCTGGCGAACAGACAGATGGGCGGATGGACTAGAGAGACAGAACATTGAAACTCAGACATACAAACAGACAGACGGATAGTCAATAGTTCACACCGTAATTTGGTCAAACACGCATAATGACGGACAGACGGTCAAATAGACATAGAGACACACGGTTACTCGGGCAAGCAAACAGACAGGCGGTAGGTTAGATAGATAATCCTTCAGAGAGACAAACAGAAAAACACACATACAGACAGAAAACTAAAGGATGAACGAGCAGATTGTAAGACGATCAAGAAGATAGACAGACAGAGAAACGGATGGACGAACGGACATCTGACAAATGAACGGGGGAGGGGATTGTGGGATGGAAGGATGGATGGATGAACAGAAGGATGGATAGATTGGTCGATTGGTGGTTGTATGAATTTACTGACTTTATTTTCCCAAGTTGAAAACAAACAGAATTATAACTTTACACCCAGAAACCAAACGCAATTAGCTGTATTAAACTATAAACAAAAACGATCTTTTAAAATGCATTTATTATCAAAGAAAGCCCGAAGAAAGGAAACATGATGACAAAACAAGAAATAATTGAATTCCTTATTCCTTCAATCGTTGTCTCCACTCCTTTCTTGTCCCTCGTGAAATCGGAATTTAATAACTTGAGATAAACAACACAAAAACCCTGGCCATTTCCGGAAACTGACATGTGAACAAGCGAAAGCTGTGTCCAGATTTTGCGGCTGAGTAGCCAAATGTGGTCCCGGCCTATTTTGACTTGGCCGAGATCTTCATGATTTATTCTATTTCTGCTGTCACTTTCTGCTGTCCAAATCGTTTTTCTTCCGCTTTTTTTTTTCTCTCTTTCTGCAGTGTTTCGTTCAGCCGGCAAATTGGGACATGTCCCAAAGCTGGGGAGTCCATGTTATATTAACATGTTGACATATGTCATTTGGGACAGCGATGTAGAGGGCATCTGCCTGGCCTGCGACAGAGGACAGAACACAATCACCAGGAACTTTTTGCTTCTCTTTTCGTTCGCCTGCTTTGAACTCAAGCGTAGTCCACACACGTGTTACTACTTCTAGTGCACTATACAGATTATTTTTTTTTTGCGTGTAGATTAGCTTTCTCCAGTAACCAGTGTCCCTCGCCATCAGGCTTTTGAGGTACTTGCAATTTAAGTCCTCAAGTAAAGGAAGAGAAGTCAACAATTTAGTTGAAATAAGCGGTGTAGGGGTTGAACTCGCTACCTCAGCATCATCAAAAGTCTCAGAGCGAGCGCTATTATCGTTCAGTCGTGCTGATCTCACGAGGGATCATGGGGAGGAGGCACACGCAATACGCAGCACCACCAGTGCAAAGGCAGTGGCCAAGAGATGTAGATGAGGACGTAGAAATATGTATGTGGAACGGCTGCACAGCTGGGTAGCAATGCACAGCTGGGTAACTATGCACAGCTGGGTAACTATACACAGCTTGGTAACAATGAACAGTTGGATAACTATGCACAGGTGGGTAACTATGCATAGGTGGATAACTATGGCCGCTGGGTAACTATGCACAGCTGTGTAACATACAATGATGTAATATAAATAACGAAGATATAAACAATAGATTGCACGATTTATTGCCTGACATATTTCGTTGCATCTCGTCAGGAACATACAGCAGGAATTACACAACATAATTTAAAGTAATTAGATATATCCTTCGAGCTGAAATATACACATATTTGGACACGTTATGAGAAGAAATAAACTAGAGAACTTGTTGACAACTGACAATTTTTAGCCATTCCTATTCTCTTTGTTATTTCTGTTTTCACTTCTGCCACCATCTATTATTACGTGCTCAAGATAAGAGAAACTTGTTGCTTGTTCTAGTATCTGCCCCGTTTACTGTCATTTCCCTGTTGACTGTGATCTGCCCGTTTACTGTGATCTTCACTGATGGCCAGCCAGCAAAGAAGAGAGTACTGGCCTAATGAGACTGGACTGCATTCAAAACTTTACTGAACAAAGAAGGAGTTCCAAACAAGCTGTTGACTACAGTATTAGAACTCGTTTGTCGGTGTAAACATGAAAGAACCAACGCAAGAAGAATAATCAAACTATCAGACGACACAGAGGAGAGCGGTGTCATGATCGCTAGTGTCTGCTCCAACCAGGCAACCGAAGAACATGAATCATGTTCCGTTTTTGACCTCAAGGGTTACATTGAAGCCGCCATTTTCTTGACTTCTATGTCAGCAAAACATGTTCAAATGGGAATCAACCCTATACGATTCTTCACGCGGCGCCGGAACAAGATATTACGACATAATTTGAATATTTGCGCAAGCTGGAAGCGTGTACACAAATTTGGCCTGGGAAATGACGAGGTTAAATAAAGATTTTATTTACGCTTCAGTAGATAGTAGGCCAACTAATGAAATGTGGTTTCAGTGTTTCCTTCTGGATCCACTGTCTTGTGACGACAGCAATCGTGGTCCGATGACGATCTTTGCAAGTTTGATATTAAATGTCATGTTTATTAATACATGCAGAACATAGCCTAACTGGCAAATGAAAAGGGTGTATTATGGCACGTGTTGTCATTGGAGAGAGAAAGAGAAAGAGAGAGACACAGAGAGAGAGAGAGATGGAGTATGTATGTACAAGTTAATGTTTGTTAGTGAGTTTGTGATTATATGACCGGTGTAGAGTTTGAACCCGTTACCTCGGCATCAGGTTTAAGAAAGGTAGCGCATATCCATTCAGCCATGCTTCATGGTACATATTATAGACCTTTATATATATATATATATATATATATATATATATATATATATATATATATATATATGTGTGTGTGTGTGTGTGTTTGTGCGTGTGTGTGCGTGTGTGTGTGTGTGTGTGTGTGTGTGTGTGTGTGTGTGTGTGTGTGTGGAGTGCCCCGCCAGCTGGCGTAGTCGTTCAGTCTCTTCACAGATTTCGGTCTTTGGTGTTCTGGATCAACTCTGTTGATGATATTCCTCCATGCCACCGTCTCAATTCATCCAGTATCATTTCTCTTTGTCGGCCTCTGCGTTTTCCCCCACCGATCTGTTAAGCTGTCACCATGTTCTCCAATGCCTCTCTTCTCATCACATGAGAGCTGTTTGTCTCTTTCTTATCGTTGTATATAATGTACTAATTTCATTAGCCTCTTTCAGGCAATCAGTGTTAGTTACACCGGCAGCACAAAGAATTCCCAACATTCGTCTCAGGAGCCACATCTCTGATGCTTCCAAGTTCTTCCTGATCTGTTCATTTACATTCCAAAATTCATTGTCATACAGAAAACATGTATGTATGTGTGTGTGTGTCTATGTTGATTTGTGTGTATGTATATACCGTTGCCAATCCCTCTCCCTCCACACACAAGCACACACACATACACACACACACAAGCACACACACACACATACACACACGCGAAACTCACAAACATGTAAAAACGCGCATTCACCCACACTCAAGCGCTGCAATTACATCGTGTGGCTGCAATGCATTTTTATATCAAATAGCAGCTGTCAGAACGTGTGAGTGACTTAAATTACGCTCACGCTGACCCAAATTTCACTCGTGCGGGCCAGGGAAAGGAATGTATTTACACTGTCTTAAGACAGGCATATCATGGCTGGTGGATTCTCTGCGAACCCACACGCCAAACGCCGTCGAAGCACGAGGGTCAGACCCAAGCGATAACCTGTTTAAGAGGCCTGGGATACTGGTTCGTCAAGGCGGGGGTGGGTGGGTGTGGGTTGATGAGGGAGGGAGTATCCGCGGGAGGGATTTGAGGAGGTTGGTGATAGTGTGAGATAGATGTTGGCAACATAGAGGGAATTGTGTCTGACAGGCGTGATGACAAACAGACATTCTGGCAGGACGATGGATAAGGCGTGAGAGATAGGTAGGGGGAAAGGGGGATAGACTACAGTGAGAGAGAGAGAGAGAGAGAGAGAGAGAGAGAGAGAGAGAGAGAGAGAGAGAGAGAGAGAGAGAGAAGTGTGAGGATGGTGTGTGTGCAGAGAGATACATGCGTGGACACTGTCAATTAGACAGATAGAGAAGGCGTAGAGATTTTTAAAAAAACGTAGACACTATTTTAGACAGGCATAGAAGGTGTGTAGATAAACATAGACACGGTCAATTTGGATAGACATAGGAGGTATATAGATAGACATACATAGACAAGACCAGTTAGATACGCAGAGAAGGTTTATACATAGGCTATCATAGGCACAGTCAATTTAGATAGAGAAGGCATATAGATAGGCAAATAAAGATACAGTCAGTTAGACAGAGAGACACAGCTGGATAAGCAAATCATTGAATAAACAGACGAATGGGTTTGCATAGAGACAGCCAGACAACAGACAGACAACAGACAGACAGATAACAGGCAGATAGAAGGACAGTCAAAATACAGACGACAGACTTCAGATAGACAACAGACAGGCAGACAACAGACAGACAACAGAAAGGCATACAACAGACAGGTAGAAAACAGACATGCAGATGGACAGTGAAAAGATAAGACGATAGACTTCAGACAGACAACAGACATGAAGTAGGCAGACAACAGACAGACAACAGAAGGCAGTCAAAAGACTGACGACATACTTCAGACTAACAACAGACAGACAACAGACAAACAACACACGGACAGACAGTCAGACAGATAGGCAAATAGACAGTCACAAAGATAGGAAGAGAGATCGAAGGAGTGGGCCCAATGTGCATTGACTCGAATCAACACCAGTCCTCTTTATTCCTCACAACAAAACATAACATAGCATAACATAACGTAACACTGTAGTAGTAGTAGTAGTAGTAGTAGTAGTAGTAGTAGTAGTAGTAGTAGTAGTAGTAGTAGTAGTAGTAGTAGTAGTAGTAGTAGTAGTAGTAGTAGTAGTAGTAGTAGTAGTAGTAGTTTTAGTAGCAGAAATAGTAACAGAAGTAATGGTAGTAGTTTGTACTAGTAGTAGTAGTAGTAGTAGTAGTAGTAGTAGTAGTAGTAGTAGTAGTAGTAGTAGTAGTAGTAGTAGTAGTAGTAGTAGTAGTAGTAGTAGTAGTAGTAGTAGTAATGGTAGTTGTTGTTGTTGTAGTAGTAATAGTAGTAGTGTTGGTAGTAGCAGCAGTAGAAGTGGTATTAGCAGTAGTAGTAGTAGAAATAGCCGGTCTCCCTGGTTACACGACTTTCTCCGTAATCCCGTATACTCTCGTGAGTAACGTGACGTTTGCGAGAATCGGTAGCGGTTCTCTCCGCGTCGGTAACTTATGGGGTATGTGAGCTGGTCGCTCAGAAAGCAATGACAAACTACTAAGCGCAATCTTTCCAATAAATCAACAATCAGCTGAAAGACACTGGTGTTGACAGCGATGTCCTGTAAAGGATATGCGAACAAACAAACAAAAAAGTAGTAGAAAAAGTAGTAGTAGAAGTAATTGTAGTAGTTTGTACTAATAGTAGTAGTAGCGGTAGTAGAAGTAGCAGCAGCAGCAGCAGCAGTAGTAGTAGTAGTAGTAGTAGTAGTAGTAGTAGTAGCAGTAGCAGCAGCAGCAGCAGCAGCAGCAGCAGCAGCAGCAGCAGCAGCAGCAGCATCAGCAGCAGCAGCAGCAGAACCAAGAATGAAACGAAAGCAGGCCACATCAACGTAATTGACCCTTACAAAGTGATGGACGGGTGACCATTTACAGGACCGAGCGAAGACATAGCCGCCGAGTCACTCGTGTGCGTGTGTACTCGCTATTACGCTCGGCTCTGCACACATATAATCTTTCTGTGATTGCAGATGGCAATGGGTTTTGCAGAAGGTAAGGCTGGGACACTGGGTTCCACAAAGAGGATTGTGTTCCATTAATCAGGGCAATCGAATAATGAAACTGTGGCTGGAGGCATGCGATATCAGCCGGTTCATTTGTTTGTTTCTGAAGACATGGTTGATGGAATACAACAAATGAAATGTGTTGAGCGGTCGTGAAGATGTAAGAGTACAATTGACAGATGAAAATAGACGGGAAGTGGACATTGCCAGTTTAAGAACACGGTCATAAGTTCTTGTAAAATTGACTGTTTATGTTCTCCTATTTTATGTTGGTTTTCGCATTGACGAGACAGACAGACAGACAGACAGACAGACAGACAGACAGACAGACAGACAGACAGACAGACAGACAGAGTGAGAGAGATAGGGAGAGAGAGAGTGTGTGTGTGTGTGTTTGTAACAGAAAGAGAATGATAAAGATAAAAGGGGATAGAGGGAGAGAAAGATAGAGATGAAAAGAGAGACGTAGAGAGACACAGAGAGAAAGAAAAAGAGTGGTAGAGTGTGGAAAAGAGAGAAAGATAAAGGGGTAGGGTTGAAGAAAGAGACAGATAGTGACACAGACAGACATAAAGACAGAAAGAAAGAAAGAAAGACAGACAGACAGACAGACATTCAGACAGACAGACAGACAGACAGACAGACAGACAGACAGACAGACAGACAGACAGACAACTAAGAAATAAATAAATAAAGAAAGAAAGAAAGAAAGAAAGAAAGAAAGAAAGAAAGAAAGAAAGAAAGAAAGAAAGAAAGAATTTTATTTTCAAAGGTTAACAAATAGGACACGCAGGCCCGTCTTACATTCGTCCCTTCCAATCAGTCATCTTTCGTTCATCAATAGTGCATGATACATTCAGATAGGAAGGAAACATAAACTGTCAAATGAATGTCGTGAACATAAACAATGCAAATTACCATGTCCACATAAGATGAAAGAAATGAGACATGAAAGAAAGAGGCAGAGAGAGAGAGAGAGAGAGAGAGAGAGAGAGAGAGAGAGAGAGAGAGAGAGGAGAGAGAGAGAGAGGAGAGAGAGAGAGAGAGAGACAGAGAGACAGAGAGGGAGAACTATAGAGACTATCTTTGTTTAGGTATACGAATTTATTAATAAGGCGTGCAGAAATTACATCTCCAGGTTGAAATATTGATTCGACCCTGAAAAGAAGTTAAAAAAAAAAAAATAAGACACCAATGGCCTTGACAAAACACCGTTGCTACTGGAACCATCTTTTTTACTCTCGAACCGAAATGGGCGGAAATTTGTTTGAGAGTTGTGCTCGTGGCATTGTGGGTATAGAAAATGTCCGCGATTGGACAAGCAACAATGGCAAACAGCGTGTTGTGTTTGTGGGGTCACTCTTACAGATATTGAAGTCTCGTCAGAGGGCATATGGTGATACGGTTATTAGGAAAGTGGCCACGTTTGGCGAAAAATCTCCGTCTTATAATGTGACATCTGTGGCAGATTTGATGGGCAGACTTTATGGGAAATTGTATGATTTTGTGAAAATATGTTGATATGAAGTTGTATGCTTACGTGAAGTTGTGTGTTTATGTGTACTGTTTAGTGAAGTTTTATTGTCATGCGAAGTTGTTTTTTGATGTTGATGGGAAGTTGTATGTTTATATGAAGTTGTGTTTTGACATGAAATTGTATGTTTATGAGAAGTTGTATGGTTATGTGAAATTGTATGTTGATGTGAAGTTGTGTGTTGACATGAAATTTTATGTTGGTGGGAAATTGTATGTTTATGTGAAGTTGTATGTCGACGTGAAGTGTTGTGTTGACATGAAATTGTATGTTGGTGTAAAGTTGTATGATTGTGAGAAGCTGTGTGTTATGTGAAGATGTGTGTTTATATGAAGTGTTTATGTGAAGTTGTATTGTCATGCGAAGTTGTGTTTTGACATGAAATTGCATGTTGATGTGAAGTTGTATGTTTATGTGAAATTGTATGTTTATGTGAAGTGTATATGTGAAGTTGTATTTGCATGCGTAATCGTGTGTTGGAGTGAAATTGTATGTTGATGTGATGGGTTTATCCGAAGTTATATGTTCCCTTGAAGTTGTATGCTTATGTGAAGTTGCATGTTGACGTCAAATTGTATGAACTTAATTGAATTGAATTGAGTTGTTTATTTTTATGAACTTATTTATTTGTATAAAGTTCTTTATTTGTATGAAGTTTATTATATTTATGAAGTTCTTTATTTGTATGAAGTTCTTAGTTGTTTTTAAATTTAAAATTTATAGGAAGTTAATATTATTATTGTTGTTGTTGTTATTATTATTATTATTATTATTATTATTATTATTATTATTATTATTATTAATGTTGTTGTTGTTGTTGTTGTTATTATTATTATTATTATTATTATTTTGGTGAACTTCTAAATTGTGTGAAGTTCTTTCATTGTGTGAGGTTATCTGTTTTTTGTCAAATTATTTGCTTTTGTATGGTTCTCTGTTTGTGTGGGGCTTCATATGTTTGTGTGTAATGCCTTGTGAGTGCGAAGTTTCCAGATTATGTGAATTTCTTAATTTCAGTAAAGATTGTGTTGGTAAAGTTCTCTGTTAGTATTAAGTTATCTTTTCGTGTGAATTTCTCAGCTCCCGTAACTATTGTTATGTGTGAATTTCTTTGTATGTGTAAAGACATTGTCAGTGGGATTATCCGCTTGAATTTATTTCGTTGTTTGTGTGACATTCTTTTATTGCATGAAGTTTCTTATTTATGTGAAGTCTTTGCTTAAGTAACATCACATCCATTTATGTTTCCCAGGTCACGATCACTCAATTCAGAACAGCAGCCTTTTTAAAGAGCGCATCATCCGTGTCGACGAAGACGACGACTTCGACGATGACGACGACGACGAAGACGGCGATGCTTCCAGAGATAGTTTTCACAACCGACGACTAGCCGTAGAAGTCCCCGAAGCCTCGCAGATAATGACAACACGTGACAGGAGTCCGCTTCGTGGGTCAATGGCGGACAACCCGGACGAAGGTCGCGCACGATCTCGAAATGAACACTCAGACCGGAAGTCCCCAATACAGGTGGATGACCACAGAAACAGTGATAGCTTGACCAGGTCGTCGTCATCACCGACAAAACCCGTACTGTCCACTCAATCACCCAGTGAAGCCATATCATCCCCCAGATCTTCAAGTCCTAACGGGAACTCCAGAAACAGAACGCCTCCAGCCACAACTCGTCCCAAAATCTGGTCCATATCTGACTTTATCAACACCACTTCATCATCCTCATCTTCAGCAACAACAACCTCTACATCATCAAGTATTTCACCCGCATCCCTGCCAAGTCCAACAATGCTGAGCCGCCCCCCATTCATGGCTTCTTCGGCAATGCCACCATCCTCTCCACAAAGACCTCTGCCCAGTCAAGGATTCCTTTTTCTAACACCAGGGGCAGCTGCCCATTGGCCAGCAGCGGCCGCAGCCGCGGCAGCATCTCGATTCGCGGGGCTGGGTGGACACTACCCCCTAACACTCACGCACTCAACCCTTTCCTATCCATACAACCTGACCACGCCTACCGCCGCGCGTGCGGGCTTAGAGGCCCACGCCCAGGCAGTCCAGATGGCAGCGCGGGCAGCTGCGGAAAGTGGAGCGAACAGAGACGGACCTACTGCCGGAGACAAGCTGTCCATGCATCCTCACTTTCCACGACTTCCGGTCAGCTCCCTTTTCTCCCCGGCTCGTGATATTGATGGCGTCAGATCACAGGGTAAGTGATATGTTCTCATATTCACATGACACATTCACTTGGTCACTCATCTTCACATGACATCGTCATTTGGTCACTCATCTTCATATGCCATCGTCACTTAGTCACTCATTTTAACGCGGTGTCGTCACTTGGTCACTCATCTTCACATGGCATCGTCACTTGGTCACTCATCTTCACATGGCATCGTCACTTGGTCACTCATCTTCACCTGGCATAGTAACTTGGTCATTTATCTTCAAATGATATTGACACTTGGATACTCACCCTCACATGCCACCGTCACTTGGTCACTCACCCCTACATGACACCGTCACATTGTCACTCATCCTCACAAGACAGTCACTTGATCACCCATCTTCACATGGTGCCGTCATTTGGTCACTCATCTTCACCTGGCATCATCACCAGGCCATTCATCTTCACATGGTGTCGTCAATTGGTCACTCATCTTCACCTGGCATCATCACCATTTCCACGTGACATCGCGATGCAAATGACATCGTCACTTGGTTACTCATCTTCTCATCGTATCATCATTATTTAATTCATCTTCCCATAGCATCAGCAGTGTGTCATTCATCTGCCTTCTCATGGCATCATCTCCAGATGACTAATCCTCACATAGCATCACCACTATCAAGCTGTCACATGCAGTACCATCCTCGAATGACAGTCTTACCTTCACAACGCGTCAAAGGCACTGTCCAAGAACACAGTAAATACTGTTCTACAAAGCACCCTCGCCACTAGCATCCTAGCACTTGTTTGGAATACGCCTGAGTTCAAAGCGTAAGAATAAAAACTTCTTTTTGTTTTTAATATGAAAAAAAAATATTCAATAAAAAAATTTTTTTTCCTGAGATTCCTGAGGATCGTCACTGGAGACTTATCTATGTATGACGCTTTCGGCAAGCGTCTCTGCAGAAAGAGACCGAGACTGTAGAATGAAAGCCGATGCAATGAAACCGCCTCGTCTTCCCTTTAGACCCTCGTTTAAACATTTAGGAAGCTCGAATATGAATATTTCCGGATTTCTGCAACTCATTAACGACGCACGGATTCCCGAGGCGATGGTCAAGGTCATTTACATTATAATTCGCGAGAGGGACGGCTGCAGTGATGACGTATATCCAGATAACACTGGCTGCCAGGCGATAACCAGACAGCTGCGGCCGGGAAGATAACCACGAGTGCAGAGTGTCAGCCGCTGGTTATTCATGACACTCCAAAAGAAGAAGTGTTATTTTGTGAATATTGTGTCAAGTCTTAATAATGCGCCGACTCTTAGACGTATCGGGCGCGTTGGCGTAATCGCTAGGAGGTTGCGGTGATAATGTTATGACAGCGGCCAGACGAAGGTTTCGACGCCTAAGTTAGTCGACTCCTAAGATAGGGAGAGACTGACCACCAATCCGGCTAGCCCTACGAAACGTGATGGACCTAGAACTTCACAGAGCATAACCAAACTCCCGCCTCCGATCTTTTGTGAAAGATAATACAAGGAACAATCTATCACATAAAAATGATTGCATGTCGTGACAGGACGTTGCCACCAACCCCAGCTTGACTTTCTTCATCAATTTACGTTCAGTAGTCTGCCTTTGGTTTCTGCTTAGATTTCCGCTTAGATAGCAATTGAAAATAATGTGTCTGTCTGTCTGTCTGTCTGTCTGTCTGTCTGTCTGTCTGTCTGTCTGTCTAGCACTACAGATAGGTATAACTCAATTGCTGGTACCCGCCATGGGTTGTAGTTATCGTTCCTGTTTTTGTTTATCACAAGGCACCACTAACAATATTGGTGTCTAATGATATCACACGCCCTTCTGAACTCTTGAGTAGTTATTTCGGATACCTATCTTACTTGGATAAGGGCGTAAGAAATAGCAGAAGGTCTCTAAGTACAAGCTGCTCACGTTAAACATCACAATGTAATTGGGGGGGGGGGGGGAGGAAGCTAACAATAACAACAACAAGTTATAAAATGGTAGATTTAGCGCAAACCTTGAAAGGGATCCTTCTGGGGAATGCAAACCTGTCAAAAATGCATGCCTAGGTCGGACATCCTGTCTCTCGAAAGATGAACCAACGGGAGGCAAAAGACAATTCACACATTATCGCTATAGTATTATCGGATCGACATTTGCCGCCTTCTCATGGCAGATGTTTGTTTAAAACTGTGTATGTGCCTTTTTACTTCCAACCGCACCTTGTTCTGAAAGTAGCTGTTCCGCGTGTTTTTGCATATGGAGCCGCTGGTCGAATGGCTAGAATGCTGGGCGAATCCTTTGTAAAGTGTGGATATTTTTCTGTCTGGGGCATAAAGAAAACCTGCACAGCTTGCGTTGTCTGCACTAGCCAGGCGGTCTTAATTGCTCAGGCTCGAGACCCCTCTACACGGCAAGGTACTATAGGCAGTAGATGACAGTGGCAGCCCGTTTTGTTTTTCTTCCCGCCAAATTATATATCACATGCTGTCATTGTTATGGCGGGAAAGATAGGTATGATGTGGTTACATTGTTAAGTAAAGAAAAAGTTAGTTGCAAATCCTTTACATGACGTCGCAGTTAACCCAAGCATTTATTGGCTGCTGGTGATTCCTGGGGAAATTTACGTTCAGTAGTTTGCCATTACTTTCTGAACGACCGCACCCATACCATTTTAAATGAGGCGGTCTGCTGCCAAATCGCCTGCAATTGTGTTTCGAACATAGTATGCGGGATTCCGAAATGCGTCCGTTATTCATTCGCCATGGAGCCGACTGTTAAGTAAAGGCGTTTCTAAAGATATGAAAATTAGTAAATGGCGCAAAATGTAACACCAACAAAAATTCGTTCCACCTTGTTTATTACATGATCATAACAGGATTGTCTGCTCTGAAATTGTATAAATCGTGGACTGATTCACTATCAGAACATCGACACCAAAGAATTATTTTGCGAAATGAAAGGCAAATATCACCGGTTAGTATATATGTTTAAGCCCTGAGTTTACAGCAGTTTGAGAATCCCCGACACAGGTTTACGATCGGAAACGTCAATGACACAATTCCCAGCCGGATCTACAACTCAAGTGACAAGCATCATCTCTGAAGGTTATAGTCCTATCTCGGCAAGAACCCCGCATCCACATGCCACCAAGAGATAGAAGCTTCAGCGGAAGTTGTAGGAGTAATGTTGAACATGTTTCCACCATTACTGGACAGTAAACGGTGGCTTTTCTCTGAGAGGCAATCCAGGGGCATAAAAGTTTAGTGCATCCTTCAAAGTTACGAGGCAATTTCCTGCAACCTCGCTCTTCTTTCCAAACAGATCCACGTGTTTGTTTTGAAGATAACGGGCGTCCATTTTTAAATGGCGCCCAACACTTGTCATTTATGGTCGATTCTAGAAGGTTCTGTTTTGCGTGGGTTTATTCAACTGGATTAACTTGACAAGGATGCTGCAAGTAAATGTCACTGTTTTAGGATTCTGACTGTAAACACAAAAGTCCGGATGTGGTTAAGGTAGTCAAAGAAATTTAACTGATTCAGTGCCATAGGACAAGTAGATATTGGCCAGACACGGTGCACAATCTCATCTCATCTCATCTCATTTCATCTCATCTCATCATGTTCCTCTTGTACCTTGCGGTGTCGAGGTGAAGTATAAACATCGTGAGAGTGCCAGTTTATACTTCTTAGTTTTTCTACGAGCACATTCAAATGAGCCGGCTCCATGATCGAGGGGTTAGCAGTTCGTGGTTGACGTGAGCGCACGAGAATTAGAAGTGGTTCGAGTCGCGCCAGTGACTTGTGAGAGTATGGAGCCGGTCGCTCAGAAAGTCGTGGCGTGCTGATGAGCGTAATCTAGCCTAGGAATCAACATACAGCTGAAAGATGCTGGTGTTGACCGCAATATCCTGAAACAGGATGCAAACGCGGAAAAAACAAATGAACAAGTACATATTTTAATGGGAATTTCCGTTAACTGAGCTGTCATCTACTGCCTATAGAACATTGTGATGTAGGAAAGGGGGGAATTGGGGGGGGGGGGGGGGGGGTCTTGAGCCTGAGGAAGTAAGGCAGCCTGGCTAGTGCAGTCGCCGCGAACTGTTCAGGTTAGGGTTTTCCTTTTGCCTCCGACAGAAAAACATATCCACACTTTACCGAGGATTAGAATCTCGGGTCTTCCTAAGGAGAACTCGGCATTCTTTGCCACTCGGCCAGCCGCTCCCCAAAGCATTGATTGAAACTGGGGAAGTTACACAAAATAAGACACATAACTCAATGATCCCAGTGTGGCGATATTTCGTCCTTCTGTCTAAATGGAATTTCACATTTGGAGATATATTACAGCAGACCGCTTTGCGTTGGTTTTTTTATGAAATGATATGGGTACCGGTCGTGAAGAAAGCAAGGCCAACTTAACGAACATAAACTTGCTAAGAGATCACAAACAGCCAACAAATGCTGAGGTTGACTGCGCCGTCCTGTAAAGGATATGCAACTAACTTTTGTTAACTCTAAAATGGCCTATAGTGCGTTCAAAAATATTTATCCCTGTATATAATGCTATAACTCAATAACCAACTGAGGGAAATTATGAGATTTAGCAAATAACCTTAACATTATGTACACCAAGTAAAAAACAAAATGTTTTCCCAGAGATTGTACAGTATTTGTTTAGTTTACACGCGGTATGTAATTTATGGGTCAGAGATGAAGTACATATAATGAAATGTATTACATCTTCACAAGGAAACATCAGTGTTCAATAACGGATATTCTCCGTGGTGCACGGGAATTTCCTTATGAAAAGCACGTCACATAGTGGAACGAAAGTTTTCAGAGGTCGTAACTTGAATTGACGTTCATTACTGTAAAACAAGTTTGTCAGCGTGAATTAAATACATTTTCACCGAAACATAAAAGCAATATTTTTCCGCTTTCGATGATTCTAGTTGCCTATAGACCTATCAAAGACATATTCCTCAGGTCGGAGTAAATATAAGACAGTAGGAAAATTTTCTTAACGATGTGACAGATACTTGTGAATGAGGGTAAACATTTATTAACGCGCTATATAAAATCAACGAGGGGTTAATCGTAGTGCCACGCAAAGGACAAGCAACATGCATCAAGTGGTAAATTCTTAGAATGTGTTTCTGCAAAGAAGTTCGCTGTTGACAAGCGTTACATTCCTCGAGATCTGCATGTTTTGAAGCATGACACCCAAAAACAAGAGTAATAAATCTTCTTATACATCGCCAACAATGGCTAGTAGTAGTGTAAACACAGTCGGTTTATTGTAATAAAAACAACAACACCAATTAAGTGAATAAGACAACACGCAAGCTCGTGAACACAAAGAAACAACAACGAGACATGCTGCCATGTTTTCCGAGCTGCATGTCGTGTCTCAGACAGGACACGAGGGCGTACACGCAAGTTGGTCTTACAGACTTCATGTTCTTGCGCAATATGCAGGTTGATGTTTGAGGGTGATGTTATTGTTCGGCTGACATGGCCGCATACCTTTCAAGCATGCCTGGAATTTGTTTTAATTTAAGTAGAAGAAAGAAATAGTAGTTAGAGGACTCACTAGACAATACAGACATTGAAATTTACAGTTATCATGCGTGTTGAAATGTTATAATGGAGGGCAAAGATCAGAAATGGAATAAAGACAAAGGAGAAACGAATTGCAGATACGTCACACACCGAGCGTGTGAGACGCCAGACAGTGCGTGATGGTGGAATTGACCATGTGTTCACCTGCATCGATTGTGGACAAACATTTACAGTGCGAATTGGTCTGATCGGTCACGTTCGCTACAGCCATGGGTTGTAGTTATTATGCCTTTTTTTGAAGCACAATATAACAAACTATCGTCTGTTGAGACGATAAGGTGCCAGTTTAGTTGAAATGTACTCTAGAACCTGTTTTGTTGTATGGCAATGAATCATGGACATTTAATGAAAACATTAGGAAAAGCATGGAAGCAACTGACATTGGTTCCTGGGAAGAATGTTGCGACCACTGTGGGCTGCCGAAGTAACTAACAAAGATTGCCTAGCAGAGGCCAATTAAACGTGAACATTATAAACAACTATAAGAAAGAGACAAACATCATTCTTTGGTCATGTGATGAGATGAGAAGCATGGGAGAGCATAGTGACAACTGGAAAGATGAATGGAGAAAGCGGCAGAGGTCGCTCAGGAGAAATGATGCTGGACAGACTGAGACTGTAGCGTAAGGGTATGTCACCAGCAGAGTTGATTCAGGAAACCAAGATTTGTGGAAATGCATGAACGCCTACGCAAGTTGGATGATGATGATGATGATGATGATGATGATGATGATGATGATGATGATGATGATGATAGTTACCATACCGGGATTCGAACCTGTCACTTCCAAATGACAACAGGGCCTCCCTGCAAGAACAACGTGTCCTTCGACTCACGGCTGACTCGACATCCCTGCGTCGATGTACACTTTGTGGTAACAGTGAGGCACTGTCGTCATTTGAAGTTGGCGTATTGGACTTTGCAGTTATGGAATAAGGTAGCGGCCTCACACCCTGACTTTAGTTTTCACTTACGGCATGCACGGTAGATTAAATCTTCACTGATTAAATGCCATTGGATGATGAATCGTCTTAAACAACTTCTTGTTTATGCCATGGGCTTATATATCGCCAAAAATGTTGACATTGCGTTATGGTACAACATGTCGGCTACCATACGAACATCTTTCAAGTCATAACTATGAAACACTCCGACTTTGCGTTTACCGTCATTCAATTTTGTTTGGTCCAAGCCTAATTTTTGTGTGCTGTCCAAGCCTACTTTTTGTTTGGTCCAAGCCTACTTTTTTGGTCCAAGCCTACTTTTTGTGTGGTTTAAGCCTACTTTTTGTTTGGTTTAAGCCTACTTTTTGTTTGGTCCAAGACTACTTTTTTGTTTGATCCGAAACTACATTTTGTTTGGTCCAAGCCTACTTTTTGTTTGGTCCAAGCCTACTTTTTTGTTTGACCCAAGCCTATTTGTTGTGCTCGGTCCAAGCCTAATTTTTGTTTGGTTCAAGCCTACTTTTTGTTTGGTCCAAGCCTATTTTTGTGTTTGGTCCAAACCTACTTTATGTTTGGTCCAATGCTACTTATTGTTTGTCCCAAGCCTACTTTTTGTTTGGGCCAAGCCTACTTTTTGTTTGGGCCAAGCCTACTTTTTGTTTGATCCTATCCTACTTATTGTTTGACACAAGCCTACTTTTCGCTAGGTTCAAGCCTACATTTTATTTGGTCCAATCCTACTTATTGTTTGACCCAAGCCCACTTTTTGTTTGATCCAAGCCTACATTTTGTTTGGCAGAGAACCTGTTAAATAAAAATTAAAAAATCCCAGACAAGAGTATCACATTCTTTAGTCCGGAATGCATGGAAACATAAGTAGTCAGTCCTTCTCTCTCTGAGCGAACGACGAGCTAAGGGATCGAACCCTCGTCCTACCGCACCCATGTCAACGTCAGCACAGCTCCCTACCTGTTCCACCAACGCGCACTCGGCATAGCAGAATACATCTAGGCTATTCTCTGTAACCCCTCACAGGCTCTGTAACCCGCGGACGGATGCCCTAATCTACTCCAGTTATAAAACTTTCACATGGCGTGTAGAAAGCACGACTTCCGTCCGCCATGACTGAAACAATTCCATTTCCGGGCTTTTATGTTCGCAGTGCTTAGAAATGCCACTTGTCGTGGATGTCTTTCTTATCCCGTTATTACCCTTGTTATTATCTTTAACACGCATGCTTTAGACATATTATCTTTTACTGTTTTACGTATGTATGTAAAGGACCTTGTTACGCCACTTGAAGAGTATTTTGTCATAAGGTACTTGCCGCATATTTTAATGACTCCTTTAGGCACTCGTTGGGTGGTGTAGTCAATATAACGCCAGGCCACCTTTGCTTTTCAGAAAATAACATGACACCTATTTTAGGCTTGGTAGACATTGGGGATAGCTCTATGGCGAAGGGGTTACAGACGAAATTCGTAACATATTTCGAAACATACCTGCGGGTGATTTGGCAGTAGGCCGCGTTTGCGTTGGTTTTCATAAAATGGTATGAGTGTTGGTTTTTCAGAAAGCAATGGCAATTTACTGAACATAAACTTGCAAGAAATCACAAACAGCCAAAAAATACTCGGGATGACTGCGACGTCCTGTAAAGGATGTGCAAGTAAGAAGAAAGAAGACGTGGGAATGCAGGTTAACTTGTAACTGTTCTCTCCTCGAGAGCGGCTCGAAGACAGGCCTACCGGACCCGAAGGTAGGCATGCTAGCGGCTGCGCTACCACGACTACAAGGACCTGAGGTGCGCTTGGTATATGCAGTTAGCCCTATGTTTGTATAGAGCTACCAGCCCTCGAGGCGTGATATGATCAATATCTCGTCGACCGATTTACTTCCTAAGTCATTTCCAGGTGGCCTTTTGGGCTTGCTCGACCCGGAACCCCAGTTAATAATACAGGGTGTTTGTAAAGTCTCACTACACTTTGTAAATAGAACAAATTTGAAAAAAAAAATAGTACGTGACGTCATCAAAACATGGGCTCCACACTCCCTCGTGAAGAAATATGCAGCGATTGGCTGTCGTCTGCTAGAGTAATTCTTTGCACCCCTAACAGAATGGTGTTATCAACGGAAGAGAGATTTTTCTCAAACGGATAATACCACGTGGGATTTGGCCCACTCGTTCTCCAGATCTAACTACATTATAGTGTTTTCTATCGGGTTTCTTGAAAGGACATGGTAACAAAAATAATCCACACACAATTGAGGATCTGAAAGAAGCACTCGAATTTATTATTCAAGAAATAACAACAGACACGTTGCAGAAAGCATTTGAAAATATGAAGAGACCTATACAGTCATGCCGTGAAGGCCTTTTTTGGACATTTCCAACACATGTTATATTGAATGCTTTATTGGTACTTTCCAGCTTCCCCAAAACTGCGTTTAGACCATAGTAGTGACTATTGTAACTAATTTAATGAATTTGTTAACACAATTTTGGATGACATCATGTACTTAATTTTACAAATTTGTTCTATATACAAAGTGTAGTGAGACATTACTAAAACCCGGTAGAATTCCGCATCGATGCTAATCCGAACCCATAGCTATAGGATCGGCTGGTAAGTGTGCCCATCCACTGCGCTAACGTATCTCCCAGTTCTATTCCCGTGCAATGAATTCATTCGTTTGCAACCGCCATCTTTATCGACAAATTATCCACATGTTCTCAATAACCTTTCCATTATCATCGATTGTCGACAACAACAATACGGCCGCCCTGGCTGAATTGTATACATCAACTTCCCTCGTGCATCTTTGTGTTGTATCAATTCTCCATATTCCCTTTTCCTTGTTTGTATTATCACGGCTTTCTCCGCAAAGGCACCGTGCTTTGTTTTTGCATACATTCGTTGTTTCGATTTTCGCCGCGTCTTATGGATTTCTCAAGCGTCTCTTGGGCATTTTGCCTGTCGTTCTCCGACTGGGCTCATTTCCTTTCTGTCGGCCATATTTGGCCTAGCCGAGATTCAATGACTGCTTGCACCCCGTACTTAACAATGATCACAACATCGCCATGGCTGACATCTCTCTGTTCATTTCTGTCGTGCTAATCCCGGAAGCGGAAAGCGGAGACCGCCAAGCTGAGGCAGCGAAGGCGATTGGATATAATTTGCGCGGGCTGATTCAGTATGCATGTGCACGATCGCTTACAGTCGCACGCGTCTGCCGGCACAGCCATACTCGGCTTTAGTCTCGGATTAAAAGAAGCACACGAGGAAACAAACGACGCTAAACGGATTTATCCGGAGCGGAAAAACTCGGGAGGGAAATGAATTGTCTCTGGAAGAAGTTCTGGGTTAAAAAGTTGATACTGAAACCTGTGTATTTCGTGATTCTTCCAATGACACGTGGGAGGCAATTCTGAAAGGGATCAAACATGGACATTGATTTTGGGATGTTGTTGTGTGGGTGTTGTTTTTGTTCTGTGTGCGTTCCTGGTTTTTGTGTGTGTTTGTAATGGGATTAGAGTATTTATAAGTATGTGAATGGTTTGAGCATATAGAGGGTATGATACAGAGAGAGAGAGAGAGAGAGAGAGTGAACGAGAGCATACTTGAAAGTGTGCAAGGACGCAAGAGTGAAAGACAGATGAGAGAGAGAGAGAGAGAGAGAGAGAGAGAGAGAGAGAGAGAGAGACTGAGAAAATATCAATAAGAAATAGAGTGAAAAAAGGCTAGAGAGAGAGAGAGAGAGAGAGAGAGAGAGAGAGAACTACCGAAAGAGAACGAACGAGTGGATGAGAACGCGAGATATAGATGAAGATAGATACAGAAAGGGAGAGATAGATAGATAATAGATAGAGAGAGAGAGAGATATGATAACGGAAAGAAGAAAAAGCAGACATAAAAAGATAGAGAAGCGTATACAAGCATTTCCCCGAATGCATGTAAACTAGTTTCCTCTACTGTATTTAGAAGGAGGAGGAAGTAGAATAGAAGGAGGAGGTGGGGAGGAGAAGAAGTTGAAGAGGTGGTAGTGATGGAGTGCAGGATGATGGTCATGAGAAAATGAAAAAAGGGAGGTGGAGGAGAAGAAGAAGAAGAAGAAGAAGAAGAAGAAGAAGAAGAAGAAGAAGAAGAAGAAGAAGAAGAAGAAGAAGAAGAAGAAGAAGAATGTTGATGAAATAGTAAATTAAACAAAGCCCATAAACGGACACTCTCGCCGTTTATACTTCACATCGATGCCGCAAGGTACAAAAGGAACAAGATGGGATCAGATGAAATGAAAAAGTAGAAAGAAACCGAATGGAAGAAATAAAGAAGGGCAAATACCATTTAACAGCGAACGGAAGCAAACGGGGTAAAAAAAAAAAAAAAACACTACGAAATAAACCTCATTCAAAAACATAAAACATGATGCCAGCAATACAAAATATGCTGGAAAATGATAACTGGATGTGGCAGCTTAAATGGATAATAAATGGCTTCCATTGTACTTGTACGCTGATTTTCGTGTGTGTTCCGGGGGAGAAATGAAGATTGAATTGTTTGTTATCTTGTCCCGCAAGCCCGTGTGAATTAAGCAGATATGTTAATCCGTTTTCTTCCAGCGCAAACATGTGTAGAACACACTGCAGCGTTTCGCGAACTTAAGTGAACACTTTTATTCCAGGCAGTTCTGAAAAATCATCCTTTTCGGGGCCAGGGATAGGATGATAAACTAACGGCTGTTTGTTTCTCTCCTCGCTGGGTAGGAAGTGATCATTCATAGTAGCGAGAATGTGGGAGAAATGCACGGGAAATAGCTTCTTACAACATCTGAGGTAACCCTAAGCGTCATCATTTGTTGGGTATCACTTGAGGGAATCTCGTTGCCAGTGTAAACAATATGGCTGTCTTATCACTTGAAGATGTATGTGACAAAGCGATGAAATATGTGATTTTTAAAGTTTCCGAATCTACCGTGGGACATGAATTTATTTTACCATCTGTTTTTTTTTTTTTTTTTAATTTTGGCGTAATTACAATCCCCACCCCCCTCTCCCTCTCCCCTTTTAATTGTAAAATTCTAAAGTGTGATAGAAATTACAATAGCTATGCCATTGTCTTGTAACCTTTCAATATTGTTGTTAAGATTGTCAAGAGCTATAAGCACGTGACGTCGCGATGCAGATGAACACTGACGTTGTAAGGACAGTTTAAAGATGGCCGCTCCACTTTTGACACGCACCAAAGAGGAGCAGCGTTCGGTTACCCGTGTTTTTATCAGCAAAGGGGTGCAATTCATCCGCGAGTGAAGGTCCAAGGTATGGCGACTCTTGCCTGTAAGTCCAGCAAGTGTATGAGTGGAGTAGGACGTTTCAAAACGGCATAACTTCTGTGACATAATATTCACGGCCAGGAACACCGAGTAGTGACCCTAGAGTAGAATTTTCTCAAGGAATCCATGCGCTTTATCGGCGCTTGAGGTGTTGCTTTGGACGCAGTGGTGACTACATCGAACAATAATACATTTGTTCTGTACTTTTTTCAGAATATATTCGCCCCCCCCCCACACCCCCAATTAAGGTTTTCATTTGAAGCCTACTTTTATGCTACAATGTTGGTGAGAAAATTTGTTCTTAAAACTAAAGTACTAGAATTGACACGGTTGATTTCATTCCACCGGGTTTTACTCCAATTAGCTGGATTTCTTCCAACTGAAGGCAAAATGTCTGCCAAGAGCATCGCAGAAGGCACGAACTCCCAAGCTCAAGCGGTGACTCCCGTGAATCTCCCGAAAAAATTGTATTCTTTGTCTGAACGATACAGTCCTGGAACCGAACCCATGACCTTCATAACGGTAGACAAACAGTTTAACAACTTCACCACGGAGAAACCTGTCGGCCCCTAAGATTTTTGTTCTTAAGCTAATCCTGAAAAACGTGGACTAAGAAAAAGCGTTACCAGTAACGCATTATATTAACAGTAAACGATGGCTCAAACATAGTGAAACGTTGGCAATCAGGCGATTACTGCCGGTGATATGCAGACTGATAGAGTTCGTGTTAAATTTTAAATTACTGCGTGGATAACAAACGTTCTGCATTCGAACTATACCTTTGGCTATGTGTTATAAATGTTTCAGCTGAAGTATTATTCATTGATTCACTTCAGGTGATACATAACTCTGCAGTATGCACCCGATGAGATGCAGCGAAATAAGTCAGGCAATAAATCATGCAACTTATTGTTTGTGGTTTCTATGTTTAAATTCACCAAGCAATACATTGTTTTGAAGTACGCAAGTGAATCATGGACAATTGGCAGACAAGTGAGGGATAGTTTGGGAAGAAGCGGAGATCTGGTCGCATAGAAGACAGATGCTAACATCGTTAACAGATACAAACTACTAAAGATACTCGTATTTTGAAAGAAATGAATCCACAAAGAGAACTGGTCAACTCACATCAGACGAAGACAGTCCACTTTCTTTGGGCATGTCATAAGAAGGGGAGAGCTGGAACATCGTGACAACGGGAAAGTTGAAGGGGAAAAGATGCTGAAGAAACCCCTCCCCCCCCCCCCCCCCCCCCCAAAAAAAAAAAATGATATTGGGTAGAATGACATCATAGCTTGGAGGAACATAGGTATGAGAACATTATTGGCATGACACGAGACAGAATTTTGTGGACAGACATGATCACCAACGCCGCACGACTCGGTAACTTTTCCCTCTGACTCATTCTATTGCCCACATTCGTTCATCCTACGCACTAAGTATTTGAACTAACCCCGAACGCGAAAGTTGATATATTTGCATACTTGTTTGGCGCAGAAAGGGTTAAACATCGATAGGTTAGCAAAGAAATGTGTTTTGAAGCTTGAACCGCCTAGCTACCTTAACAACAGGTGTTACAATTAACCATGTGAATCAGCTCGTCTCAAATATCTTGACAAACTACATATTAAAATCGCGACCCGCAACAACAGCTAACTCCCGCTGTCTTTGTCAGATTTATCTTTCCCATATCTGGATGTCAACTGTCGTGACAGCAATCCTGTCATTAACAATAATGACAGTCTTCATGGGGGTTTTTAGAGATCGCTTCGCCTGGTCTTAGAAGGCGAGAATTGTCCGGAGAAAATGACCTAAAGCTGCTTCTGCTGCCTCCCCAAAGTATCCCGGTGTGTCGGAGCTGTTGTCTTAGTTCGACAAACAGAGGCTGAGTCGGGATGAAGTCTGGTGTTGCCTGAGAAGAGATGAGTGCTCCGTGTAAGACGATGATTGCCGGACACGAGGAGAAGCCGAGTGCGACAAGAGGCAGAGGGAGACTCATTTGTGTTCATGTCGATCAAATAACGGTGAACCGATTAGCTTCACTTTTTGTAGTTCGGTTTGGTTTCGGTTAAGATCGCTTTGGGTTGATTTTCACATTGGTATGTGCGTCGGTGTTTCAGAAAGAATGACAAATTACTGAACGTAAACTTGCGAGAGACTCACAGTAAATGTTGGGGAGAAGCGGTAGGATAATTGCTAAATGTTGGAAATGTTAACTGGGGAACGCTTTGGGGCCGCTAAAACAGTTCACGAATGAGCGTGGCTTAATTAATTGTTCATGTGTCGGTGTACACGTGCTCCTGCATAGAGGCGATGTCCTCTTTTTTAAGGTCACAGGTTCGAATCCCGATGGTGTAACTAAAGTTTTCAATTTGTACGCTGCTGCTGCTACTACTACTACTACTGCTGCTGCTGCTACTACTGCTGCTACTGCTGCTACTGCTGCTGCTGCTGCTGCTACAACAACAAGAACAACTACTACTACTACTACTACTACTACTACTACTACTACTACTACTACTACTACTACTACTACTACTACTACTACTACTACTACTACTACTACTACTACTACTACTACTACTACTACTACTTATACTACTACTGCTGCTGCTGCTGCTGCTACAACAACAACAACAACAACAACAACTACTACTACTACTACTACTACTACTACTACTACTACTACTACTACTACTACTACTACTACTACTACTACTACTACTACTACTACTACTACTACCACTACTACTACTTATACTACTACTACTACTACTACTACTACTACTACTACTACTACTACTACTACTACTACTACTACTACTACTACTACTACTACTACATCGACTACTACTGTTATGTCTGTAACCTTTCTGTCTACTGCATAACTACCGATATTGTTGAACCGATGCTACTACGGCTACTTTACAGCAGTAGCAATTGCAACAATAGCAGCAACAACACAAACAACAACATTAAGAGCAATAATAGCAGCACCAAAAGGCGCAGGCAACATAAATAACAGGAACAACATCTACAGCACCTTCAACAACAACAACCGCAACAACAACAACACGAAAAACATCAACAATACCAACATCAACAGCTGTCGCTTTGTACGCTGCGGTGAAGGACAGCATTAGAAATGAAAATTGTCAAATGTTACGTATATTCAACACTACTGTATGATGTGAAAGCCTGTATATTAAACAAGCAATTAGAAAGTCGAATAGAGACCCTGGAGATGTGGATATACATAAATAAATGTCGTATTTCATGGAAACAAAATCAATCAAATACAGCGGTTCTAGAAAAACTGGGAATTAAAAGAGAGTTGATGAAAGAACAAAAAGAGAGACAAGTGAAATATTTCTACCGTGTTAAAAGACATATCACGCTCATGAAATCTATACTGCAGGGCAAGGTTGATGGCAAGCGAGCAAGAGGTAGACAACGATACAAGTGGGAAGATAACATCAAGAGATGAATG
This sequence comes from Cepaea hortensis, assembly GCA_963921405.1. Classification (NCBI taxonomy): domain Eukaryota; kingdom Metazoa; phylum Mollusca; class Gastropoda; order Stylommatophora; family Helicidae; genus Cepaea; species Cepaea hortensis. The sequence continues at coordinate 91,721,412 of OY992876.1, read as the reverse complement.
AACAGTAGTCTGACAGAATATACAATAAGTGGCGAGAGATAGATAGTGTTGGAGATCCACTGCAGCCAACCTTCATTATGGAGATGGCAATTGATTGATTGATTGATTGATTGATTGATTGATTGATTGTGTAGGACAGGGAGATCTTGAGCCTGAGAAATTAAGGCACCTGGCTAGTACAGGTTAGGGTTTTCATTTTACACCAGACATCAACAAAAATCCATCACCTAACCGAGGGTTCAAACCCAAGACTCTATAATGAGAGCGTATCAAATAGCCACTCGGCCAGACGATCCCCACACCACTGTTATTAAAATAACTTCGCAATTTCATTGAACAACAAACAAAGCTGAAAACCCAATCACCCGGAAACTTTCATGACTCCCTATTTCGTCCTCCCTTTCATCGCCTCTTTCATCTAGAAAATCAATTTGACTCCAAAAATCATCATTTGAAGCTTCTTCATCGCGAGAGCGAGGTTCCACAAGGCGACACAAGAAGTCTTGTCACGAGTGATTACTCTCCAAGCCACGGCAGCAGATTTCAAACGACCGAACCCAGTGTCGAGCGAAAGAATCATGACCGTGAAACCGAGATCATTGTTATGACCGACAACACGCTCTGCTGCGCCAAAGACGAGTTCTTCAGATAGACACCAAGCATCTGGACAAAAGTCATTCTGTCTTTAGAAACACTGGTCAATGCTGGACGGTGAAGGTTATTCTTCCGTCTCTGAAGTTTCTGGGCTTGGCCGTGGCTATTGTCTTTCTGCACCCAAGACCAGAGGTGGATTAACTTTTGGAGGGAGGAGTCAAGAGTCAGCGTTGAGTGGTTTTGAATAAATTAATACTGCTCTCCATTAAACAGCGTAATTCGGCGATTGGGTATCAAACACAGCTTGCAATGTAAATGTGTTTAATTTCGAGATCAAAAGAGGGTGTCCCGGTTCAATTAGTAATAATATCTTTAGCACAAACCGGGATTGAAGCTTCAATAGATTGAATCGGATTAGGGTTACTGATCCAAGAAAATTAAAAGG